>CAJHQP010001128.1:0-130064 GCA_905132765.1 Moricandia arvensis
TACCGCTTATGATCCCCACGGTTAAAAAAAAAGAAAAATCCCAGAGCTTCTGTTAACTACTTATTACACTTACTTTGCTTCTATCTTTTTCACTCTCTCTATTCGTCAAGACTCAAGAGTGAAGATAATTTGTTTCTTGCATACGTGCGGCTTGTGGACCTGGGAGAATCCACCTTTGTAACCGTATTACTAAAATTTAAATAATCCATGAGCAGAAAATATGAGCACATAACAGCAGTCCTTTTTATCCCTTATGGTATTTCCAACAGTCTTTTATCTTTTCATTTTTTAGGAGTTTTACATTCTAACATTTTTTTATTTCTTCAAATTTTAAAGAGGTGAATAGTGAACTTTCATATTTGAATGTGCGTTATTCACCTTTTCAACATACTATTTATTTTTCACTTTAATCTCTACAATTATATATATTTAATAATTGCATGCATAACTTTTTATATATTATATTTTAGTATTTACTATTATGTTTTTTTAATATTTTAATCAAAATTATTTTATTAACACTTTATGTACTATTTTTTACTAATAATATTTGATTACATATTATTATTCTTTAAAAAAAATATTTTAATATATTTTAAATAGTATATTTTATTAATTTTTTAAAGTTTAGTGGTTATATTTAGTTATTAATAATATTAAAGACTAAAATAAAAATTATTAATTTTTATAAAAATAAATTTGAAGGTAATGGTTGGAAAATCAACCATTCATCTTTTTATTTTAATGTTGGACTCTACTAAAA
The DNA here is from genome assembly GCA_905132765.1 of Moricandia arvensis. Lineage (NCBI taxonomy): Eukaryota > Viridiplantae > Streptophyta > Magnoliopsida > Brassicales > Brassicaceae > Moricandia > Moricandia arvensis. The sequence goes on from CAJHQP010001128.1 coordinate 764, forward strand.
ATCAAGAGAATTGTTGAAGATGACCTAAGAAAAAGAGTATATAAATGTACCCCCCAATTGGATAATTAACTTTTTGGCTTTTGCCCGCCCGCAGCTTATAAAAAGAGAAAAACGTTATCTTCTTACCGGTCGATGTATTGGATACTTTTCACTTTAATAATTTCTTTATGAAACTACAATTGGACACTGAGTTTTCCAAAAAAAGCTCACAGGTTTCTTCCTGACAAAGCAATATCATCTACTGTTATGTCAGCTCTATCGTATATACTGATATACTACATAATTACATTTTCAGATATCTCTATTTTTATGACACATATAGTACTGTTTAGAGCTGATGATCAAACTGGAGTAAACTTTTTAATAGTTGGGTTCGATATGTTCGATCCAGTTTTTCAACCTTTTATAATTGGTTTTCTAATCACAAAACCAATGTTTTTAAATTATGATAGCAATAATTGGTTTGACTATTATTCCTGGCTCTAGAATTTATTAGCATCTCGTATTTTTAATAGTATGCATTCTATGTGAATTAATAAACAATACAAACCAATATAATATACATATAATGATCAATGCCATATTGTTTTCTCTACTTTGAACCATAACCTATAGATTCATGCATGCAACGATAGAATCGAACTACTATTTCTCCATTCTAGTATTTATCGCCAATTTAATAATTTACGAATTGGATTTTATTTAGAAAATTTGACACTATGGTCTACGAGGCTAAAGCTTAATTTACGAATTGGAATTTATTTAGAAAGTTTGACACTATGGTCTATCTTTGGTTTTTTTATGTTATCATTTTCAGAGTTAATTATCTATCCCAAAATTCATACAAAAGAATTGTAACATCCCGAGTTGTGATATGTGGAAAGGCTTAAGGGAATTGATTTGACTACCTATGTCATCAAAGTTGACTTACCTTTTCCGTCACACATCCGTTTAGAACTCCAGAGTTAAGCGTGCTTGGGTTGGAGTAGTGAAAGGATGGGTGACCTATCGGGAAGTGATTCGCGATACCGTGTAAGTGAGGCCAAAGCACGGGAAAAGGTCAGGTGGTGATTGCATGGTTAGTAAACAATGATTTCGAGCCTTGGAAAAATTAACGCAAGGCCGTCGGACAGGGGTGGGGCCCACGAGCCCGATAGAGGGATGGGTGACTCACCGGTAGGGGCGGTTGGGGCGTTACAAGTGGTATCAGAGCGGGTTCCGTCCCGGCTCCGACCCGGGATGACGATCAAGGGACTTGGCAGAGAGATTGGAATCATCGACATTCATCAAGATGTATCATATGTACTTGGAGGGGGTTAATTTAATTAGAAATTCAGCAGAGATGAGCATATTGATTTTTATGATAACTTCGTTGACCAAGGATGATGGGCAGTAGAAGTTGCGGGATAGTCTAGTGGTTGTGGAGAATTGAGATTTATTTGAGAACTTAGGGATCCCCTAGCCGCCAGAGGATATGCTTTCACGATTGAGTTGAAGCCAGGGACATCACCGATTTCACGAGCTCCATACCGTTTGGCGCCAGCAGAAATGGCAGAGTTGAAGAAGCAGTTGGAGGAGCTACTGGATAAGGGTTTTATAAGACCAAGTACTTCACCTTAGGGAGCACCGGTATTGTTTGTGAAAAAGAAGGATGGAAGTTTCAAACTTTGCATCAATTAAAGAGGCTTGAACAAGGTGACCATCAAGAATAAGTATCCGCTACCGTGAATTGATGAGTTGTTGGATCAGTTGCAGGGAGCTTCATGGTTTTCCAAGATCGACTTGGCATCATGGTATCACTAGATTGCTATAGCTGATGAGGATGTGCAAAAGTCGGCTTTTCGTACACGTTATGGACATTATGAGTTCATGGTGATGCCATTTGGGTTGACGAACGCATCAACATCATTTATGAAGCTCATGAATGATGTGTTTCGCGAGCACTTGGATAAGTGTGTGATCGTCTTCATTGACGATATCTTGGTCTATCCTCGGAATAGAGATGAGCATTCAGAGCATTTGCGGATTGTATTAAGAAAGCTCGGAGAGCATCAATTATTTGCCAAGCTGAGTAAGTGTAGCTTCTGCAGAGGAAGATTGGATTTTTGGGTCACGTGGTTTATGAGGCAGGGGTTGCAGTTGATCCGGAAAAAATTACTGCAATATCGAAGTGGCTTACACCTAAGAGTGCTACTGAGATTCGCAGCTTTTTTGGGGTTGGCAGGATATTACAGGATGTTGTCAAGGGTTTTGCTAGTATCGCTAAGCCGATGACGCAATTAACATGCAAGGACGTCAAGTTTGTTTGGACATATGCTTATTCGAGGAGTTTCACAGAGTGAAAGGACAATTTACGGAAACACCAGTTTTGGTACTTTCTAGACCCAAGATACCATATGATGTTTACACCGAAGCTTCAGGTACTGGTTTAGGAGGTGTGTTGACGCATGAGGATAAGGTCATTTCATATGCATTGCGGCAGTTGAGACCTCACGAGGCTGATTACCCTACTCATGATTTGGAATTGGCAGCAATTGTTTTTGCGCTGAACATTTGGAGGTCATACTTGTATGAAGAGAAGGTGTAGATTCTCACAGACCATCAGAGTCTAAAATATATCTTTACGCAGCCAGACTTGAATTTGAGACAGCGTAAATGGATGGAGCTGTTAGCAGATTACAACTTGGATGTCACTTATTATCCGGGTAAGGCCAATCAGGTTGCATATGCCTTAAGCAGGAGAAGCGATGTTTTAGGAACCAGGGAGGTTCAGGAGTTGACTGGGACACTTGCTAGTCTTAGATTATATACGGTCACCGTTGCGGAAGAGACAACTGGTTTGGAAGCTATGGAGCAGGCAGACTTATTGTGGAAAATACGCAAGGCTCGGGATAATGATGAGGCTTTGTGTAAACAGATCGAGATTGAGAGTATTGGCTATCACACAGCCTCGAGCGGAGTGTACTTGTACATGAACCGAGTTTGTGTGCCAGACGATAAGTTGTTGAAGAAGGAGATCTTACAGCAAGCACATAACTCGCATTTTTCGATCCATCTGGGAAGCACTAAGATGTACAGAGATCTGAAGCGTTATTACCATTGGCCTGGTATGAAGAAAGATGTGGCTACATTCGTATCGCAGTGTCAGACGTGTCAGTTGGTTAAAGCTGAGCATCAAGTATCTAGTGGGTTACTGCAAAACCTACCGTTGCCAGAGTGGAAATGGGACATGGTGACTACGGATTTTGTGACTGGACTCCCGACTACTTTAGGAGGGAAAAATGCTATTTGGGTGATTGTGGATAGACTCATCAAGTCAGCTCATTTCCTGGCAATTAAGAAGACAAACACATCTGAGTAGTTGGCGCATATTTACATCAGGAAGATTGTGAGGTTACATGGAGTTCCCGTTAGCATCGTATCAGATCGAGATGCAAAGTTTACCTCGACATTTTTGGGAGCCTTTCAGAAGGCGCTTGGGACAAAGGTTCATATGATTACAACTTATCACCCGCAGATAGATGGACAGTTAGAGAGGACTATTCGGACCATAGAGGTTATGCTCAGAAGTCGGGTAAAGGAAGCTCATCACAATCAAAAAATTATGTTGCTAAATACATGAGAAAATTAGAAATTGAAGTTACTGAATTAATATACCCGGAAATAAGAAAATTAGGAATGAGTTGGAAATATGGACCAGAAAAAAAAATCAGTAGAGCTGTGGTACGACAAGAAAAGAGCTGTAAACCATTATGAGATATGGGAGACTGAGTCTCAATTAATGATATAATACATGGAAATTTTGAGGATGCTGTTATTCTATGAGTTATGATTTGAATTCGAGGACGAATTCTTTAGAAGTGGGGGAGAATTGTAACGACCCAGATTACTCAAATCGGTTCGGGTTGTAAAAAAAGATTAATTAAATCAAGTCATCTCAGTTTCATTCTCTGGTATAACCGGACCGTGGCCTTATATATATATATATATATATATATATATATATTATAAGTATCTCCCCCACCTAAAACCTAGCCGACAAAGCTATGGTCCTTCATCTCCACTACTGAACCTAGCCGCAAACCATGAACGATATTTCATGCTTATTCTTTTGATAATAAGAAAGGCCATCATCACCATTGCTCTACCTCTCTAGTTGCTTCTCCTCTTCTCGTCTTCATAAGCCGTGCACTCCTAAGAAGACGTGGTGTAACCAGTAACGATTACCAATGGAGAAACCGTCCATCATTGCTGCTCACCAACTTGTTGGGGAGAGACGTCCACCACAAAAGCTTGCGCCACCGGAGACGTAACATCATTTGGAGACCAACCTTCACCATCGGATAGCCATGATTATGGCTTTGTTATGAGATTTGGTATGTGTGGGATGCGGAGACGATAGATACCATATCGGAACCGTGGTATTGCATCACCACCGTCCACAGTAGACCGCCGCCGTGGTTCACCATCACCAGCCACCTTTTCTCATCTCATCGGAGCTATCTTCTCTCGCCCGAGAAACCGTTTATGTTGTGACCTTTACTATTGTGGGACGTGGCATAAACGATATGAGAAAGTGAAACCGGAGTGGTCACATTCTGTAATGACCAGCCACCCATCCGTGCCCCATGAACAATCCAGCACCAAAGAGCCACCGTTGTGATGTCACCACCTTTCATAAGACGTGAGGAAGAAACGAGCCAAGCTGGAGCCACCGTCTCGTCACGGCCGACCACCGATTCACACCGCTATGAACTGTTAGTCACCGTAGAAGGAGGCCACGTCGTTGGAGTGTAAGATCCATTATCGTGATTCCAAGCCGTGATAGATAAGTGGTCATTTCTTCATTTCTTGTGTTGCAAGTACCCTATGTAACACAACTCTTATCGTGCCCTTGCATGTATTTTGCATGTGTGTAGTGAATCACCAACCAACTTACTCTTGGGAGTTAATTCTCCATCACGTGCAAGGAAGGTGTAAGAAGAGTTATGGAACACGTTCCATCCAAGACCATCAATAACCATCAGTTACATAGTATTTTCAAAGTGAGGGTCTATTCCGTAAACTATACTAAAAAATAGAATTCTTCCTATCGTAGTTTATTTTCGAAACATGATCCGTCTGCTTGAATCGAGTCTTGCTTGATAGTTAGGATATTGATTGTAAACCAGAAATTAGGGGTCTAGAGGATTCAACCGTTGATTGGATTGTTTGATGTTAATTGTTGATATATATATGTAAAACAGTTATGAATATAAGGACTATGTGAGAGATTGCGGGGGCCAGAGACGTCTGAGCTATCGACGCTGATGTTTGAGAGATTGCGGGGTGCAGAGACGTTTGCATATCGACGCCAGAGTATGACTGCGGGGGTACAGAGACGGATTTCTGTACTATCGACGCATAAAATCTATATCCTTATGAGGAAAATGCGGGGTGTATGGACTAGCCTTATGCTATCATCGCATTGTTTGTTTTGTGTGATGCGTTAGGCATCGTGTGTGTTCATGTTAGAGTTAAACTTCCGTAGTGGGAGTTCTATTTAACTAGTGAGAGGTTTGCGTGTCTAGCATCCCATACCTCACTGAGTGACTCCCCTGTTGCTCACCCCTTCTTGTTCCCCTTTCAGGTGAGGTTGGCGATCAGGAGTGATCTTTTCGGATCGTTGCTTTTAGGCATTTTCTTTTCTTTTCTATTTCAGACTTATCGTTGTTTTCCATACATTATTCTATTTATTCGATTTATGGTGTTGAGACGACTTTTGAGAAGTAATAAAATGGAGTTTCAGGAATTTAGTACTTATTAAGTTAATTCGAAAATGCGGGTCTCACAATTTGGTATCAGAGCTGGTTAGCCATCTCGGTTCTGACCCGAGAGGCGTCTTGAGACCTGTCGTGGGGCGCAACGAAGACGTTGCGTTCTTTGAGAGGGGGTGAATTGTAACATCCCGAGTTGTGATATGTGGAAAGGCTTAAGAGAATTGATTTGACTACCTATGTCACCAAAGTTGACTTACCTTTTCCATCACACATCCGTTTAGAACTCCAGAGTTAAGCGTGCTTGGGCTGGAGTAGTGAAAGGATGGGTGAACTATCGGGAAGTGATTCGCGATACCGTGTAAGTGAGGCCAAAGCACGGGAAAAGGTCGGGTGGTGATTGCAGGGTTAGTAAACAATGATTTCGAGCCTTGGAAAAATTAACGCACGGCCGTCGGACAGGGGTGGGGCCCACGAGCCCAATAGAGGGATGGGTGACTCACCGGTAGGGGCGGTTGGGGCGTTACAAGAATATTCTTCGATTGAAGAATAGGGAACGTATGAAATACTTTAAAAATTAGATGAAAAATGATCAAATCATTCACACTGTATAACCGTACCGACAAAGACTTTATGTCAACTGACGACCTCGAAGGGACAAATGTAGGGGACTCTACGGCTTTCCCAAATCGCTTTCAAACTATTAGTAATTAACTTCCAATTTTAATTCTTGAAATGTGGCTGAGACCACCGACAGTTTTTTTATTACTCTTTCCATAATATTTTATTTTTTTTGTGCACTAATGTTTTCATTAATAGATCTAAACGGTTACAATACTAAAAGCATCATCGCACAAACCACGACGTGCGAGCCTATATGCTAAAACCCCGACATAAAGTTCAAGGGAATACAAAGATAGAGACACAAACTTAAAAAAAATTGATAAAACGTTATCAAGGAAATCAAAGTTGCCACTTACGATCCAATCTAGGACAGACTCAAACCGCACTTCAAAATTTTAAACGAACGATTAGTCACAAAACAATGTGACATCGCAACACCATCCAAAACCTCGACTCTCATTTGATTTAGAGTCGTTGCATCTACCGGCCCCAAGTGAAACATCACATAAGATAACAAACGGTTAGGAAATTGATAAGTTTTCCGGATTTTGAATACCGGAGGAAAGGCACCTCTAACAAAGAGGGAAGTTGGTGGATAAATTCTGTCCTTTAAGAAGGAGGAAGTGGAAAAGGATCTCTCTCGGCCCTGACAAGAGGAAGTTTCAGTAACCATAACCATAGTAGTTGAGGTTACCGGGCTATTTGAATAAAGCTTTTGTCTTTCTAGAATATGAACCATTGGAGTACTCGAGCTTGTGACTTTTATGAAAATTAGAATTTCTATGATGAGCACTATGAAATCTGTCCAAACACCATCAAAGACACCAAGAGACTTCGATTGTACTCCTTTGATCAATAGCAAAATACACACTTTGTTACTTTTAGACATGCCAACCGAAATTACCATCCCCGTGAAGCTTTGTTCCTTGACTGAACCATATCCGAGATGTTGGAGCTGAGGTTGAAAAGTAACAATCTCAGCTAGGCAGATACCTGTAGCAAGGTTAGGGGAGTCTGGTGGCTCCGGGGGTGGAAGTGGCTCCAGCAGGGACAAATCCCAGATGTGACGAACATTTATTGTTGGCACCGACGGGAACAAAAGCAAGAGAAGTGGAGGAGACAAGGCCGTCGGTGGCCTGAGACTGGATGCGCTGGAAAGTAACCACCATATGGCACCAGTTATGGAGCATAAGATTCCAGATCCGGCGGTTGTGAAGTATCTGAGCCGTAGTGAAGAGAGATTGCTCGGCTGCAACAGTTGACACTTCTTATGGAAGAGAGAACACAAAACTGTTGGGGACACCAGATATAACGACGAGCACATGAGCAGGTGAACAGACTCGCTTGAGGAAGCCATGGAAACGGAGCTGTGACAGTGGAAAAGATCTCGACGGGGCAGAAGGCTACCGACGGAAGAAGAAACACAAATTCTCGGAAAAACTGAAAACGAGCAGAGATGATGAAGCGTTGCACAGATCCGGAAAGAGCCCAGGTCGGAGACGTGACCCCGGAGACTGAGTTTCATCGTGAAACTCACCGGCGGCTGTCTCAAATAACACTTTTTAGTTTCTGTTACCAAAAGAATTTTCAAGGAGAAAAATGATCAAAAGAGTTTTAACGAAAGAACCAAAAGACATTTTTATCACTTGCTTTATACATATATAAATATAAATAAATAAATAATAAAAAACATCTATAGTTTCGAATTATATGTTTTCAAATTCAAACTCTTTATAATTTTTATTGCAAAAAACTATATTTGTTTTGAATTTTTCTTTTTTGAAATTCGAAAATGCTTTTTGAAACTAATTTAAAAAAATTATTTTGAAACTTTTCATATTTATTTAAAAAATAAACTTCACCCTTTAATTCAAAATCATTATTTTATATTATTTAATCCAATGGGTATAAATATATATTTACCTTTTAATGAAACATCTTTAGATAATTTTCTTTCTTGTGAGCTCTTTGGTGAAAATTAACTAAAATGAGGGAATTTTCTCATTTAATTAACTTTTCATAATTTTATGTAATTTTTTTTCTTCTTAATAATATACTTCGAATCTTAAAATCCTTCTTTCCTTTTAATATATTAAAATTTATTAAATACTATTTCAAATTAATTTTTCTATATAATTTTTTTAGTAACCAAATTTATTATTAATTTTATCTAATACTCCCTATGTTTCATATTATAAATTATGTTAGGAAAAAATGTTTATTCAAAATATAAGAAGTTTTCACATTTCAATATATTTTTTGTAATTATTGAATATAGCGCAAATAAAATAATATATACTTTATATGATTGGTAGAATCTACTATATTAAAACAGAGTCCTATTTTAAATCTACTTAAAAAATGTTGTTAGCTAGGTTTGGACCTATTCACTTCACATTAGAAAAATATAACATTCATTATTATTAGATTAACAATACAAAATAACTTATCGCTCTAATAAAAAAAGAATCGTCCACTACTTATAATAAAATCTCCACCTTCTAAATTATATTTGAAACATTGACAGTTCATTAATACAGCTGTGTCTTATAATTCTTTACAGTATATTATAATTGATACACACATTTACACAATATGTATACACATATTTCATTTGTTTTTCCTTCTCCTCATTGTCTCCATAATTTATGGAAGTTGTAAACGTCCTCATTAGAAATAATCTGACCTATAAACATTTTTCTTCTTCTTCTCCATTACTTCTCTTCGTCACGAATGAACAGAGATATTTCGGGTTCCCTGCAAAAGAATGTAAATAGATTCATAATCATATATTAGAAAAACCTGATCTTTACTCTTTGCTTTAAAAAAATTATTCTTAAGCCTGAATCATACTTCATGAAAATATATTATTATCTATTCTATAAAGTAGAATTATAAAAAAATTCATAGGAAATTTAATTTTTAATGTTTTTAAACTTAGATTTTAGCAATCTAACTAGAACAAACAAAATTTCCTAATATTACGCTAACAAGAAAAACAAAAACGATTTTTATTTCATCTTCCTAAATTTTTAAAATCTCTAAAAGTATTATTTAAAACAACCAAATCATATCCTAACATTATGCTAACAAAAAAAACAAAAAAACTATTACTTTAAAATCATGATAAACTTTAGATAACTAATTTATTATTATAAAAATTACTATCAACCAAAGAATCTTTTGTAAATGTAAGCTACACAAACGATATTAATAAGAAATCAAGTGACTTCCGTAAAAAAACTTTGCATAAATAAAAATCAATTCCACAATATCCAATATTAAAGATAATTAATAGATATAAGTATATAATTGTTATTTGTGTATCTTAAATATTTTGTTTCAAGTAAGGTTTAGATCATGTTCTTCATATATCAAAACTTTAAATTTGTTTGGATATATAACCACTTTTAATTCAGGTTCGGTCAAGAGTTCAAATTTTTTTAGTTTGAATTTGGTTCCGTTCTCCGGATTTGGATATTTTTCTCAATTCTAAAAAACTTTGATGAATGTTTTTCTATAATTCATATTATATTTATCGGTTTATAAAAAAATGTAATCCGCGTTTTAACGCGGGTCAAAATCTAGTTTTTACATTAAATGATACCCCTGAAAAGTAACCACTTTTTAATATTGATGTTCTCAACTAAAATTACTCATATTTTTAAACAGAAGAAGTATATTTTAATCAAAATAAGATATGTCTCATAAAGCTAATCGCAACATGGAAATTTACGCATATGTAGTTTTGTATTGGAATTTTTTCAATACAACTCAAAAATTGATTTTAACCCCCAAAATATATTTCATTTTGAATCAAATGCAAAAGTAATCTAAAAGACTAGTGCAATTACAATCAACCATTTATTACCAAACAAAAAATCAGAATTTTTTTACAAATATAACCTCATAAAGTCTTTTGAGGTTTTGTAAGTTTTTTGAGGTTCCAGAACAGAGGTTGGTGTCGGAGGGAGATCTTTAAAATAATTTAAAATTTTTATAAAAAAAATATTTTGATGTGGAAAATTTTGAAATCATGCAATTATAAATATTTGTAAATGATATAAATTAAAATCTAGTAAAGTTGAATTGTAACATATATATATATATATATATATGTTTAGTTTTGTATATATTTAACACTTTTAAAGTTGATTTGGTAATATGTTGTAGTATGTATTCTTAGGGTTAGATTTTAGAAGCTTAACTTTGTTTTGAAAAATTAAATTTTGACTTATATGTGTTTAGTTTTGTGTACAATAAACACTTTTAAAATTGATTTTAAGTTTTATGAAGTGTTTGTTTCTAGTTAGTTGATTATTTTGAGTTTAGGGTTTAGGCAAATTAAGTTTTGCAACAAATAATGCACTAGAAGATTTATGCAGAACTCTTCTGGGCGAATAGTAAATTTAGGGTCTAGAAGACTTTCAAGTAAATCCTCTAGGAGACCTTTTATTAGAAGAATTAATTGAAAGTCTATTGAATCAAAAATATTTAATTTTCTTGAAATTTTTGTTTCTTTATATAAATAAAAATGTACACATTTTCTCTTTTCCTCTCAAATGACTACAACAAAAATGTCATGCTTCTCATTCTAAAACTCTCAAACCTCTCTCTCATCTTTTTGAATTTAAGAACGCGAAACTTTATATCAATTTCTCATTTTTAATTCATGTCTTTATCACTGATTTATTTTATTTTTACATGTTTTTTATTACATGGTTCTCATCTTCCACTCCTTTAAAGATAGATTTATAAATCATATTTTTTTCATTTGGTAAACTCTTGTTGCTTAAATCTTTTATCATGTGAAAACTCTTTTTGTTGTTTTAAGTTATTACCTTATTTTTGAAGCTTTTCAATGTTTTGAAGTCATTGATGCTTTTGGATATGTAAGTTTTTCAAATCTGAGATAAACTTGGAAGATTAAAATTCTTCTAACATTTAATGCAATAGAAAACTTCTTAGAAGTCTTCTATCGGAGTCTTCTCCTATATCTCGTCTTTCATAACAAATCTAAGTGTTTTGGTAAGTCTACATGACAGAGTTTTGGTAAGTTTATAGTTGCTTAAAGCTCTTATCCTTTTTCAAACTAAAACTCTACAACCTCTCTTAAGTCTCTTAGAACTTAAAGCACCAAATCTTATATCAATGTATCATTTTTTCTCATGTCTTTTTCACTAATTCATCTTGTTTCGCAGTTTTTTAGTACATAGTTCTCATTGTCTACTATTTAAAAGGTAGATCTATTTTTTGGATATGTATTGTTGTGTATTCTTTAAAGGTAAATATATCTCATCTTCCACTTATCTTCTCTGTTTGAACCCATTTGTTTTGGATTTGCAGATTTTTCAGATCTGAGACATACTTTAGAAGACTTACGGGAAGTCTTCTGAGATACAATGCGCTAGAAGACTTCCTGGAAGTCTATTGACGGAGTTTTCTTCCATGTAAAGTGGAGTCCAAGCTTGTTTTTGTAGAGGAATGATCTATAATAATTTTGTTCTTAATCTGTTTTGTGATTTGTAGGTGTACTCTTTTAATTGTCATTTTTTTGTTAATGAAAAAATTGGTAAATATGTTTAAATCTACAATATTATCTTGCCAAAAGTACTTGATATTATTGAAACTATAGATACAACTTCAATAGCAAAACACAATAACAAAAAAGTAGTCAAATTTACTACAACTAAGAGAGAAAAGTTAGTCAAGTTCACAAAATCTCAAACATTACATAAGTTCAAACATATAAAAATTTCACTATAAGTCTTTTGGGAAGACTTCTCAGAAGACTTTTCAGAAGACTTAAAATTAAAGTTGGTAAATTGAAATATAATCGAAAAACTCAAATTTTAATTGAAAATTAAAATTTCAAATTTTATTAAAGTTTAAGTGGAGCTTATTGAACAAAGAATTTGAGAGAATTCAAGATTTGAGTAAATCTCAGAAAATCCAAGATTAGAGAAAATCCTAAAAATGATAGAAAATCATTTGATGGATTTAGTTGACAAAATCCATATTTTCCAATAAGCTTGAATTTAGGAGAACTTGTACAAATAACTAATCCAAAAAGCTTAGATTTCATATAGAAATTATAAATGATAGATACAATAACGGGGGATTTGAGAAAAAAATCCTCTCAAATCGTTGATCCAATAAGACCCCCTAAAAGTATATCTTATGATCTTATAAGACACATTAAACCACATTACATGTTATTCTTGAAGTTACTTAACATTAATGAAAGTTTAGAAAACATATCTTAAAAGTTACTTAACAAGTTTATAAAAAACTAACAGAGAAGATTTCTCGGATTAGCTAGAAACATTAATAAACTTGAATGTTAGTAACCTCATAATTAATACCAATTAAGTTATGAATTTTATTCAGGAACTTCAAAGGTCAACTAATATACATGAATTAACAAGAAGACTTCCACAAAGACGTCAAGAAGACTTCTATGAAGTCTTCCATTTTGGTCATTATTTGCAATTAAAAAATTACAAAGGAAGACTTCGAGAGAAGTCTACTTTACAACAGACTTGTTTGAAAGTCTTCCTTTATAAATACTAGAAATACAGCCCCCGCGCAAGCGCGGGACCGAATCCGTTTTCTTATGCTTTAAGTGTGTATGAGATTTTGTTGTTCGTATCTTGTCTAAATCTTTGTTTTCTTTTGCGTATTGCAATATTGGAGTCATCACTTCCATTGAGTTCACTTTCGTTTTGTTATGTCTTCAAATGAAGTGTAATTTTCATTAGAAAGCCGAATAAAAATTAGGAAGATTACAACATTAAGTTATGTACATAAGATAGTTTGAAGATCAGGAAGTTTAATCCTTAAAACTTTCTGTACTACTTTATGAAATTTTTTAATTTATATGCAGAGATGAAATCTTTAATTTGCTTGTTGACATGGAATAATAATGTAACGTCCCGACCGTCCACAGTTAATAGGCTGCCCATGTCTGCGCTCTCGGCCCGTGGATCCCATCCCATCTGACGATCGGTTCGTTAATTTTTTTCAAAGTCTCCGAATCATTGTTTACTGACTCTACAATCACCACCCGACTTTCCTCGTGTTTTGGATTCACTCGCATGATATCGTGGACACCCTTAGAAAAGACCAAACTGTAATATTATTATATAAAATTTGGTTTCTAATTTACAAAATCTCATGTAGTTCAGTTGGTTATGTCAATCAAATAAACATTGAGGTGAAGGGTTTGAATCTCATAGCATGCAATACATCATTTTTAAAAAAAATAATTGCGTGGGACCCACTTACCGATGACGTAGCGGAAGGGGAGAGAGTAAACTCTCCCATTATAATATAGATTAGCTTACTTTATTTTTGAAAAAATCAAAAGTACCAGAGAAGATTTTCCGGTAAATCTTCTAGAATAAACATGTTAATTTTAAAATTGACCGAATTGTATCAGAAATTTAAATTTTTCTAGAATACTTACATAGAAATCTTCCACCAGAAAAATAAAACTTAAATATTACATGTAATTATACAACTTTTAAGTAAGTCGTCTCAGATTACTTTTGTTATTGAAAAATAAAAATTGTATATTTAATTTAAATTAGATGACTTCCATGTAAGTCTTTTGGCAATTGACTTACACAAAAGTCTTTTTTGATAACCTAGGTTTGACCAGAATCTTGAAATAAAATTCCGGAAGACTTTCGTGTAAGTCGTCTTCCGAAAGACTTACATGGAAGTTGTCTAATTAAAATTAAATATTAAGTTTTATTTTTTAATGCAAAAGTAACCTGAGGCGACTTTAACCGACCTGAAAAGACTTCCACCGAGAGTTTGGAAGACTTACAAGGAAGTCTTCTGACGGAAGACTTTTGTGTAAGTCGTCTAGTGAAAGTCAAATTATTGACACAATTCGGTCAATTGCAAAACTAACATGTTTATCCGAGATGACTTTTCGGAAAGTGTTCTCTGGTATTTTCGAGATTTTTTTGTTAACAAAGAAAGTTATAAGACTTCCAGAGAAGTAGTCTCTAGAAAACACAGATAAAGTCAATTGTAAAAGTAACATCTGCATTGATTAGAAGACTTCTATATAAGTCTTATACGATCAGAAGGCTTAAGAACAAATATGGGAAAAAATCAATTTCATACTTTCAACCATTGAGATGACTTGATTAGATTCTCTTAACACACATAATTTTACCACAAAACAGATCCACTTGTTAATGGTCAAGAATCATGAGTTTGAACATTACAAAGTTTAGATTCAAAATCTTAGGTTTTTTGGATGAATATAAAGAGAAAGTGAAAGTGATGTAGTTTTTAAACATCAAAGATGAGATAGAAAAATTTAAAATCAATTTTTGATGTAATAAGAGCTTCGAATTACTTGTTCATGATGGTTAGTGTATTGATGATTATGTCGACATATCCTTGTACATTCACGAATTTTCAAATAGTAAAATACATACTAATCTAAGTGATAAAAGTACTTTATTATTATGTTTGATGTCAATTGTGTAAATAATCAAAATCGGGTGGTTTAGTGGTAGTCGACTTTGGAAATCTAACTGATTCAGATTCGAAACAACCTCACTACAATAAAATATGAAATTATGTTGCGAATCTCATTTGAATATACTTAGAAAATATCTAATTACGTATTAGTCTCATTTTTTCTAAAGTTTCGGGTTACCCCTAACTTAATTAAAGAACAATATTTTATTGTTATGACTGTCTGGTCCCGCACGAGCTGCAATAAATGAAGAACATGGTGTGAATCTTCTACGAAGGCAACGAACGAGGTTTTCTCATTTTTAGAGACCAATGCATATCGAAGTCACAGTTTAATTTAAAATATATCATTACTTATCAATAACGTTGGAATCTCGAGAAATATTCATTTTCCACGGATTTTTAAAATTGACAGCTTACAATTCTGGCTCCTCTCGGTCAAATGTTTATTTTATTAATACTGCGTGAATTAGTTATTTTCCTATTTGCAAAGACGTGCTATATAGTTTATCAGCAAGTATGAATCGTCGAAACTAAAGAAAATCTTCAGAGTCAACCATAATTTAAAAAATAATAATAAGGGACTATACAATACCTCGCATCCAGATTCCAGTGGAAAGAAGCTTCTAATTAGACATTTTAAAGCAGTGATATGATTACAATTAAGAAACCACATGTTTATATTGCTTTTGAAATTTGACCTAACGTTTTTCCAGCTTGTCCATACACTCTTTTTCTTTTCCTGCCTTTTTTTATCTTCTATATATATACATTTAAAATTTTAATCGCAACTAAATTAGGGGATATCAGTCAAAGCAAATCACTTGATCTGGTTTTTTTCACTAATTTTTTTCACTATAATCTAGATTTGTACTAGTTATCATGTACTACGTGCAGTTTAATCTTGGAGTAGAATATTGTTGGGTAAATAAAATGCATGTTAAGATAGAACTTAATATGTTTTCTTATTTTACTTTTAGACTAGATTTTCACCCGCACATACGTGCGGGTAACCTTTCATTTTATAAATATATAATTTTGATATTATATTTTGTATTTAATAATTGTTAGATAATATATTGCTGTCATTTTAAAAAATAAAAATAGATAATATATAGTTCTAAATATAAATGTTTAATATATGTTAACAATTTTATTTTTTGTATAAATTTTACATAATTTACGAATTTTAATTTTTAAAGGGTGAGTGATATTTTAATCACTTTAAACGGTGAATGATATTTTATTTATTTAAATGAAATTATTTTTTCAAAAAATAGTAGTTTATCAATTCAATATAGTTTTCATATATAATTCTTTTATTACTTCTATTTTAATATAATAGACTATAATTATAAAATTTATAAAATTAGCATATAATTTTATTTTATTTTGTTTAATATAAAATTTTAATTAAAATAATTTATAATACTACTAATTACGAAATTAATAAATGTATTAATTAAAAAATATTTAATTTTAAAAAAAAAGATCTTGTTAGATTTTTCTCAACAAATTTTGTTATTACTAAAACTAAAATTTACATTTACAATTAAAATAGATTTGTTACTGATATTTTTACAATTATTTAGTTTTTTTTTAGAATGCTATATATTAATTATACTAATATAAATAATCTAAATGTAACTGAATTCATGGACCTAATATAACTATTTTATAATAGATAAAAATAGTACTTCTCTTTTAATAGAGAAGATTAGGGAAGATTGCGTAATAATTCAATTGATTATGATGTTTAACATATTCACTTTTTGTGGATTTCTCTAACGTTCCTCCCATATTTATTTAAGTCCACATTTTAGTTATCCTTTAAAAATAATTTTTGTAAATGATTTTTTAAAATTTTATGTGTCATCATTAAATTTATTTTATAGAATAAAATGATATGGTTTAGTGAAAAATGTGATGTGTCTAACATTATATTATATCATGTACAATTTTAATTTTTTTTTAAATTATAAAATTTCTAAGATAAAATAAAGGCTAATTTGGTTGTTTACAATAAATTTAAATCAAATTATTATTATTAAAATACTAAAAATAAAATGATTACAAGTCTTAAGAAATTTACCCTTTTAGCCTATGATACAAGTTAGTAGTTTAATTGAGTATTATAAGAAAATAACCGCAAGTGTATTCTAGCACACAAACTAAGATTATTTTGATTTGAATTTATAAACCATCGTAGATGGAAGATAAATTGATTTTTTAAAAATTTATATGAATTAAAAAGTAATAAAATACATTAATTATGTGATTAGCAACTGGTTTATTAAAATAAATAAAATACAATTTTGATGAATTTAACATATTTTAATCAAAAGAAGCTATAAAGATTTAATTTTTATTTTGTAATTCTACTTTTTATTTTAACCGATGAAGAGAAAATCTTAATTTTCTTAACCAAATTTCTATTTATTTTTAAATAATTTAATTTTAAATTAAAAATTATGGAGAAATTGTCAAAAATACCACTTTCATTGTACCAATTTTCAAAAATACCTTAATCACTTTTACCCTTGTTTTTTAAGAGGAAAAAAACAAACTTATAACCCTTGGGTTAATTAATCTAAAATTTAAAGTTTAGAGTTAAGGGGTGGTGTAGGGTGGGGGTGGGGTTTAGGAATGTAAAATTTAGGATTCTAATTAATTTTAAAAAACATTGCTCGTATTTTTGAAAATGTCTCCTTAATGAAGACTAGATTTTGACTCGTGCTTTAAAAGCACGTGATTTATTTCTATTTAAAGTTTTATTTTAAATTAAAAATTATTAATTATAAGAGTACGTATTTTAATTTTTTATAAAAAAATATAAGACTTAGGAATAATATCGAAAAAACTGAATAAGAACTGACCAATAAAAATGAATCCGAACCGATTCAAACCCGACATAAATACCAAATGGATCTTGTTTTATGGTATTCGGGTTATGAATTTTACTCGAACCTAAACCATTAATATATTTACGCAATAAAAGTGTAAGTTAATAAGTTAATTTGTTAGATTTAATTAGTAAAAATATATCTTTGTCGTGAAGTTAGAAATTTGTGGAAAGAATATTAAGTATATTTTGGCTATAAAGATCCTTAGTTTGAAATATTTTGTACATCAAATATTTGAATCCGCATCTATGTGAAAACTATTAACTGGTTTTATGAATAACATATTTTAAGTATTTTTTTTTTAATTTCAACTCATCTTTCTATATGTTTACCCACATTAATAGAATTGGTTTATAATATAGATTTTGTAATTATAAATTTGATACATAAAAGTAAAAATAGTTTATTGATCATTACTAAGTTGTATATATACCAATGCTCATATTTTTAGTTTACCTTGCCATTCTCCAGAAATTACACATTAAAGAAAATCAGTCTGAAAATGTTCATGAAAGAAATGTATTGTAAAAAAAAAATTAAATAAAAGAGAATAGTATATTAAGGCAACTCTTAGATAAGCCACATATTATAAAGTATATGTGAACATATCGTTTGGTTTCAATAAAATTATTTCAATGGTTTTACCAAAAAAATGTTGTTTGAAAGCAATTTGCATTTAATAATTAATACATTAGCTTTAATAATTAACTAAAGGATATCGTGGAGTAGTTTTAGTAAATACTAGAGATTTCCCCGGGCTACGCCCGGGTTTTTTCCCTATATTATAAATTACGTATTGTTTTTCTGATTGAAAATTTTAAATTATTAAAATTCAAAAAAAGTTTATTTCAGTATCAAAGTACGTATAAATTGGTACATAAATTGAATAAAACTAAATTAAAATATTAGTTAAAATTCAATTTTATGATATCACTTGATTCTTTTTCTTCACACTTTTGCTATTACTATATTACGATATAGTACATCATATAAGAACTAACCAAAATTGTACAGAAAAATAGATAAATGTTTGAAGAAAAACTCTGAAAAGAAGAATTTTAAAAAAGAATTTAAAAGATAATAGAAATAGATCTACATTGTGTGCAGATCAGCGAGAAGCAGTGAAGACATATTGACAACTGAATAAAAAATGAATAATATTAAATTTATTTATATATTAATTGAAATTAAGATTCCAATCATCCATAATAATTCGCTGCTAATCATTATTTGTTTCTTATAAGTTGTATTAAGGCCAGAAAACAATTTTTTTTGCTATTGTTTTTGGGTGTAACCGTTAAATATGTTTAGGAATTGATGAAAAAAAATAATAGAATAATGTGCAAAAAAATAAAATAAAGATCAATTGCTTAATTTTTCATCATGCAAAAAGTCTCTTTATTATTTTATCTATTTATTAGTATAATTGACGAAATGACTATTTCATTCGATTCAACCTAAATGATAGGAAAAAGATTTTCAAACTGATTGAATAAATCATTTCAAATGAATATTTCAAATATTTGTAGTTTAGCTGTAGCTTCTTATTTTCACAATTCAAACAAAACTATACTTGTACAAATGCTATATTCTTTTTTATCAATTAAAAATTGAGGTAAGTTATAAATATTTAATAATTGATACTGACACAAACGTAGCTGTATTATGGGAAAAAATAAAACATACATATTCTATATTGTTAGTTTATTACATTTTGTAATATTGTTAATTTATAGTCGATGGGAAATATTTGAAAACTACTTTAAAAGTCTCATTAAAGTTGTCGTCTTCTACAGTTCATGTTAATAAATGTTAAACGTTTCTTTAAGTACCTCAATAAAACTTTCAGTTTCATCAAGGACTTCTTCTTCTTCATAGCAAGTTTCATCAAGTCTTTTTTTTTTGTGAACTCTCTTCGGAGATAGTCTTCGTAACTAAAATTTCGAGAAAAAAATGATGTTTCCATGTTTACAAAAAAAACTTCACCATTAGATCTCTTACCAGAGCTTCTCTGCAAGGTTATACCTAATTAACAAAAAAATAAATAAATTAGTCTTATATAAATGATGTTAAAACTCTAGCAAAATATATAAATTCCATAAAATGGAAAGTAAAATTTACTTGGGTAGAAGACGGTACGGAGGTAGCTTAACCACATAAAAAAATCATGTGATCGAGCAAACATTCACCATTCATGAGTCGGAAGACATTAAGTGCTGCGTCAACATAAGTAAACTCAACAAAGCCATAGTCCACATGCTTACCCTCGGGGTTTACAATAAGTCGAACACTAACAACTTCTCCAACATAACTAAAGTAATTGATGCTGTAAAAAAAGTCAAGTGATAAAGGCTCAAGTAATCCCAAAATATCAGGCAATGGAGAAAATTGTACTCTTACATATGAAATAATTTAGTCTAAGGAGAGAGATTGGAAACAAATAGAACATTCTGCATTTAACAGTCAAGTGTGTTAGGACACATGACCCGATTTTGAGATTTAAGGGAATCCTATAGATTTATGAAAGATTTGATTGATTTTAATATGGGCCACAAAACCCAACCAATTTTATGTATTTAAGCCCGATCGATTTTCTTGAAACCCATGACAACATGGCAGAAAGAGACATTGTGATTGGTTGAATTAAAGTGATGACGTGGACAGCCTCATATGCTCTCATATTAAACTTTTATTATAGTATAGATTGTTGTTTAATTTTAAATACATAATAACTTTTGTTTAAATTATAATGTAATGGCACAACTGTAATATTTAGGAAAACATAAGGGGACTTCAAAAAAAGATCTTGTGTTTTAATAGTATAGATAAAATAAAAAATGGTAAAAGGAAAGTGATATTTTTGAAAATTCCCCAAAATTATGTGTATGACATAACTTAAGAAACTACTTAGTTATACGATAAGTCAAATTAGCATAATCTTTGCTGAGAATGAAATAGTCTATTCAAGCTTAAAACAGTTTAGTTTTGCTACAAGTATTCCCAGATCACAAATAGATATAGTTCTTCATTTTTTTCAAATTCAGATTAAATAGCATAATCTTTGCTGAGGATGAATTAGTGTATTCAAGCTTTAAACAGTTTAGTTTTGCTACAAATATTCATCAATCGCAAATAGATATAGTTCTTTATTTTTTTTCAAATTCAGATTAACATTATCTAGTTTATCTATACTGATAGAAAGCTTTATAAAAATGTTTGAAAATTACTTTAACATAATATTAGCTAACTATACGTGCAAAGAATTGATCGTTTTTTAACTCTATACACTGTCTGTGAAATCGATTTTATAGGTTATAATCTTAGTTGCAAGTCAGGAAACAAACTGAATAAGTAATTATGCAGGTCTATTTTGTTTGAAATAATCGATTCTTTCATGTTACTGCGATAAGTTGATAACTTATGGTGATCTGTTCAATTCTCTAACATTATTTTTTCAGCTTCAGCCTACTATATATTTTTAATTTGTTTCCTTAAGAGTATATTAAAAACATTTCACAAAATATAAATATATATAACATAATGTGGTGAGGAAAAAAAAGTCAGCAAATAAAATTGGTCCAAATGTTCACACATAAGAACATGTGGATGGAGTCACATGGGGGCACTCTCCTGTCATTTCCTCGCACCACAAGACAAACCGAAGTGGGGCTGTCCTCTTGCTGAACCAATGTGCTAAAATTCCTGTAAGTTATTTGAATCATTTTTTTTATATACTCTCTGACAACGAAGGTCCAAAATTTACTCACATTATTATTCTTCTTAACAAAAAAAACGATATTAAAGTATACACACTTTACTGCTGAATAATAGAACAGTCACTGCTATTTTAGTTTTAGTTAAACCGTGTTTGATAGTCTACGCGTTTTCAAGAGACTTCAGTATATTATATTTTCAATCGAATATTATCTTAAGAAAAATTTACTTTCATAGACACATTTTGAGTTTATAACGACACAAAATGTCACTTTTCACTTGCCACACACATTTTTCTTGATAAATGTCAATTATAACCTTTTATCAAACTTCTCTCTTTTTCGTTGCTTTTTTCCTTTCTCTTTGGTTGCTTTTTCTCCTATTTCTCTCTTTAGTTGCTTTTTCTCCTCTCTCTCTCTTTCTGTTACTTTTTTTTCCTTATCTCTTTTTCTATCAAACTCTTTTTCTATCAAACTTTTTTCTCTCTTTATCATTTATGATTTAGAAATTAAAAATAAAATAAAACTTAGAAAAAAGAAAAAATCTTTAATTTGTATCATCAAAATGGTTTTCGATAAAGATCGTTCTTTCAGCATCAAAACGATCCAGATCTTGGAGAAGACAAAAAAAAAGATGATGATGAGTTGGACATTAGAATGGAGAAGAACCGAAAGCTGCTAAGAATATATCGGATATGGATTTAGAAAATATAGTGGATAAACAGAGAAGATGAAGAAGAAAGCTTGGGGCTTGGTTTGGGTGTCACCCAAAAAGAATTAGCTCGATTCTTTTCAGATTCTTTTCCAGATTCGTTTCCACTCCAGACGACCTCCATCCACACCTCTCCTGTCCACGATTCATCACCCGTCCACAACTCGCATGTTCACACCTCACCCATTCACGAAAACCGCATCCACAAAGACCTCGTCCACAAAGATCCCGTCCATACCTCACCCGTCCACAAAGACATCGTCCACACCTAATCCGTCCATCCCTCGCGTATCCACAGACCCATTTACGATAACCCATTTATTGTGTTGCTTTTACTGTGTTAAGATTGTGAAAGCGTTAGAAGCATTCTTTCTTCCTCTCGAGTGGATGGCTCAACATTTACTCCAAACCAGATCTACTAGATTTTGTTCGTCATGTGCTTCGGGACACCAAGGAGTCAATATGATACAAAGCATTACTGTTCACCAGTCTAGACGATCTCCATCCACACCTCTCATGTCCACGATCCAAACCTCCATTCATCATCCGTCCATACCTCCCCCGTCCACGAAGACCCCGTCCACACCTCACCCGTTCACCCTTCCCATGTCCACCTCTCCCCCGTCCACGAAGACATGTCTACACCTCACCCGTCCACCCCACGCACATCCACAGAGCCATCTTCGACAACCCAACGACGATACAACCTAAACACTAGTTTCTAATGCTATAAAGCAGACAAACTAATAATCTAATAAATAAGGAAAGCTAACCAAACTAAATATTTTTTGTTCAAACCAAACCAAACTATCAAAACAAATCAATTCTTGTCTTTGGTTCATTAAGGGAATAAAAGTCATAAAAAAATCTTCCCACTCAAAAAAGTGACCCTCCAACAAAAAGGGACTTTCTTTGTAATAGAAAATACAAATGTGACTCATTTAGTAAGTAACTCTTATCTTAACTACTTTTAACGTCTTTCAAATACTTTATGAACAATGTATTTTGAAATCTTTTACATAAATTAAAAAATATTTAACCATATTTAAATCTAGTAAGCCACATATTAACTTGAAATAATTTTAGTTTAAAGCCCTTTTCTCAAAAAAGATTTTTAGTTTAAAATTAGTTAAATTTTTAATGAGTGAATTAGCTTAGTAGTTACTCTAGAAATTCCTCAATAAATTTGTTTGATTTTCATCTTTATATTATGGAAACTATATATTTGTGTATGCTAAATGAAAATTTGAAGTTTTATTCACAGTTAGTTACAGATCTTGAGTATAAAAATAAGTAAACGACTGAAAGACTTCTTAAAGACAGCAAAAGTAAATTCTGTAATAAGTTTCCCATAAATGGAGAACAATCTAACTCTCTCCAATATGGCTTATGCCCGAACTTGGACATCCTCCTTAGATATTTTCTGGTAAAATCACACTCGTGTTAAAAAAAAAAACAACTAATGTCACCGTCACAACTACAACAACACTTTTTGTCTTTTGGGTAAACCACAACAGTACTTTATCGATTTGTTATATTCTAGAAATAACTCGTTGATTTATATTATATCATAATTACAGAAAAAGTGGGTTCCGACCAGCTAAATTTCTCTCTCTTTGTCTTTATAATCATAAGATCGTTCTTCATCTTTCTCAGAGGGCTAGAAAAAAAGAAAAAACTCTCTGAAACCCTCAAGTCCTATATTCATTTCCTGTAATATTAGCATTTTCTTTCGAGCCCTTTATTCGATCCAGAGAGAAGAATCAACTGTCAAAAAATAAAGAGACGAAAATGCCACTGTCGGCGACGGCGGATACAAGTAAGACGGTGAAGCTGGAGAGGTACAACAGCTATCTCCGGAAGATCCACAGCACGAAAGTTCTCAAGGCTTCTTCTAAAGTTCTTTTCCGAGCAACACTCCTCATCGCTCTTGTCCTTGTCCT
Organism: Moricandia arvensis; assembly: GCA_905132765.1. Taxonomy (NCBI): domain Eukaryota; kingdom Viridiplantae; phylum Streptophyta; class Magnoliopsida; order Brassicales; family Brassicaceae; genus Moricandia; species Moricandia arvensis. The sequence continues at coordinate 24,917 of CAJHQP010001128.1, forward strand.
CCTCTTCGCACTCAACTACCATCCCCACTCCGACGTCCACCATCTCCACCGTCGTAGCTTCCTATCCACCGGAATCTTCTCCTCCTCCTCCTCCTCCTCCTACTCCGCTTGGGAGAAGCGCGTGAGACAATCCTCAACAGCGAAACGACAACACGGCCTCTCCGTCCTCGTCACCGGAGCCGCCGGATTCGTCGGAACTCACTGCTCCATCGCGCTTAGAAAACGCGGCGACGGAGTCTTGGGATTCGACAACTTCAACGACTACTACGATCCATCACTCAAAAGAGCGAGACAACAGCTTCTAGAGAAGAACCAAGTGTTCATCGTCGAAGGAGATCTCAACGACGGTCCTCTCTTGCGTAAGCTCTTCGACATCGTCCCTTTCACACACGTCCTTCACTTAGCAGCTCAAGCCGGAGTCCGTTACGCCATGAAGAACCCTCAGTCTTACATCAGCTCCAACATCGCCGGTCTCGTTAACCTCCTCGAGGTGGCTAAAGCGGCTAACCCTCAGCCCGCCATCGTCTGGGCTTCGTCCAGCTCCGTCTACGGACTCAACACCGAGAACCCCTTCTCTGAAGAACACAGGACGGATCAGCCGGCGAGTCTTTACGCAGCCACGAAGAAAGCAGGAGAGGAGATAGCTCACACTTACAACCACATCTACGGTCTTTCTTTAACCGGACTCCGGTTCTTTACGGTTTACGGCCCATGGGGAAGACCAGACATGGCTTACTTCTTCTTCACTAAAGACATACTCCACGGCAAGTCCATCGACATCTACAAAACTCAGGACAATCAAGAAGTGGCGCGTGACTTCACCTACATCGACGATATCGTTAAAGGGTGTGTCGGTGCGTTAGACACGGCGGAGAAGAGCACGGGAAGCGGCGGGAAGAAGCGAGGACCGGCTCAGTTACGTGTCTACAATCTCGGGAACACATCTCCGGTTCCGGTGGGGAGATTGGTATCGATCTTGGAAGGGTTGTTGGGGACGAAGGCGAAGAAGCATCTGATCAAAATGCCTAGGAACGGTGACGTGCCTTACACGCACGCGAATGTGAGCTTAGCGTATAGAGATTTTGGGTACAAACCGACGACGGATCTGGCGGTGGGGTTGAGGAAGTTCGTCAAGTGGTATGTTAGTTATTATGGGATACAGCCGAGGGTGAAAAAGGAAAACTCTCGAGCCGAAGAATCCGCTTAACAATCTCTCCCTCTTCATCATCACAATCACATGCTTCTTTTCTTTTCTTTTACAAAAAAAAACAATTATTTACAGGACAGATTTCTGTATTTTTCGTTTTTATTTTTAAAATGTCAAAAAGCATTAAGTTTTTTTTTTTATGGTGGTCCTTTTTTTAGGGGATCAAAGTGTGGGAATAAAATGGTTACAGCTGTATGTTACTATAGAAAAGATATTTATAAGGAAAATGGAAAGGTATAATTGCAAATATATGTGGGTTATGTAATAAATGATGGGTATTGTTTCGAGAGCAGATCCAATTTTTTCCACATAAATTTAAAAAATATTTAATTTTATATATTTTAAAATAAAATATTATTATTTATAAATCTAAACATTCTTCAACCAATAGAAAATATAATAATATATAAATTAAATAAATTTTACACTAAAATCATAAAATGACACTTATTTTAAAACGAAAATTTTATTCTATAACGACAATTAAATCAAAATGGAAATAGTATAAATTTAGGGCAATTTTTTGAAATTATTATTTTTATAATTTTATCATCAAAATAATCTTTAAAAAAAATAATCAAAATATTTTTATTTTATTTTTTTATTAAATTTTATATTGATATAATAAACTGCATACATTGTTATTTGTTGTTAAAAATGCTTTTACACTGTATACTGTTTTTTTTTTGTAAAATTACTGCTTTTGACAGCATTGGATTATCAAGTGCGTTTTTAGAGTATTTGCATGTATCAAAAAACGCACATGTATTTACTTTTTGCTTTTTTTAAGACCGCTTTTCCAATAGAATTTGTAATTGGGAAATTGTCAAAAATCTTATTTTTTTATTACCAATTTTTATGTTTACTTTAATATTTTTTATTCTTATTTTTTTAAAAAGAAAAAACATACTTATAATTTTTGGGTTAATTAATCTAAGATTTTGGGTTTAGAGTTGAGGGGTGGGTAGGGTGATGTAGAGTTGAGGGATGGGTAAGGTGAGGTAGAGTTTAGGAATGTAAAATTTTAAATTCTAATTAATATTAAAAAATTGTCTCTTAAAAAAATGGTATTATGAACATATCTCTTTAATGATGGTAAAAATTAAAAGTGATACCAATAATGTGATAAATGAAAATTTCCCTTTGTGACTGGTGAAAAATAAGCGATCTACTATATCGATATCATAAACTGCAGACATTTCTGTGTTTTTTTTAATCTTTAATATTTTATGCAAATCTACTAATATAGAGTAGAAACAAATTGAGCTAAACTCAAAATAGGTAATGAATGGCGACCGACGATCTTGGAACGTCTTCTGATACCGGAAAGAGGTCCCTAGATCATATTCCTTTGACCCAACGATTAATTAGATCTCGAGAACTGTCGAATTCTAATTTTTATGTATCACGAGACCGAGGTCGATCGCCTTTTGTCGATCTAGCCTTCTCGCACTTTAGATATCAGTTCGAATAGACGAGGGATTCGGGTCCAACACTTTTGACCAGGTTTCTTGAATAGGTATGATTCAATTTCATAGTTAACACGGGCAGTGATGCCAAAAAGTTGGACGTAAAGGTTCATTTTCATGTAAAATCACAAACAAAGATATATATATATATCGTCTTAGTCCTCATTGTCAAAACTTACCAACTAGGTAAGAAGGAGAAATATTCCGTCAAGGCTTGGGTATTTAGAATATCGGTTTGGGTATTTCGGATATCGGATAGATTGAATAAGGAGTTAGAGAATCCATTTACTACTTAACTTATTTCGGTTCGGTTGAGATCAAGTAGTTACGGGTTCGATTCAGTTTGGATAGTAAAACTGGGAACCAGAAAATACTCAAAAAAATTTGACTATCATTTGGTTCCAGGTGCGGCTTAGTTATTTCAGATAGTATGGGTAATTTAGGTTATTTATCATATATTTTGGGTAAAACATCAAATAACTAGGATGATTTGGATATTTTTTTTAGATATTTTAGATTACTTTGGATGTTGTAGATAAAAATATTCAGATACTTTTGGATACTTCCAAGTAATTCAAATACTTTGGAATAATTTACTTTTTACAAATATTTTTGATTTTTTTCTTTTATTGGGAAAAAAAGATACATGTCCTCTCTTAGACTTATGCTTTGCCATGTGTTATACAAATCTATATGCTGGGTTTAAAATTTTCAGGTCCATATCGAATGAAAAATGATTTGAGGCCTAATATCATATGCCGTCGTCTAGGTTTGTGTTTTTTTCTTAGGCCGCCGCTTCTTAACATATGACAAACGCTGAAATGCTCTAAGGAAGGTTACAACGTTTCGTTTTCTTTAAATCATGTTTATACGTGATTACCCCACTGCGAAGCATTCAATCCGACTCATTGTATTCCATTAACTTCTGTTGTTTGACCATGAACTCTTAACGCTATATAAATATCTCCAGCTGTTCTTGTGTTGATCTATACGTTTAGACAGCGTTTTCATCTGTCCTCTTTATCATTCTCCGAAAGTGATGCTTATGGTTCGAATGCTAGATAGCTAAGCTTTTTTTTTAACCACATGAACTTTATTACTTAAATTGTAAAAGGAGGATACAACAAGTGTGATAACCACAATGGAGGGAAATGAAAACAAGTCGAAAGACTATCAGAATAACAAGCCTTCTTTGCTAAACAATCTGCCTCCTGATTGCGTTCTCTATTAATCTGTCCGAGAGAGCACCATGGTAGTAAAGACATCCAATGACGAATATCACACAGCAGCGTACCTACCTCCAAATGGTCTTTGCATTTGATTAATGAACACAAAATTTGATTATCTCCTTCGAACCAAACATATCTCCAGCCTCTGATCCAAATCTGTTGCAAAGCATATAAGAAACCTATCGCTTCACCTTCCAAGATAGACTGAACTCCTTCGATTCGTGCAAATCCTGAGCCCAAGTGTTTCCCTTGTTCATCTCTTACAATCCACCCAATCCCAGTACTCACTTGGCCTTGTTTAAAGCTACAATCAAAATTGCACTTGACCCATTTCCTTGGTGGAGGCTCCCAAGAAGATGATTTCAAATGTTTTTGGGATTTCACCCTACTAATACTGTTAGTATTCTTTAACCATTCCATATTAGCCTCTTGTGCCCGTCTTGCATCTTCACACGGATGAACGTTTCTTCGTGCAAATAGAAACTCATTATGTGATTTCCAAATCAACCAAATGGTCCAAAACACCAATAACCTATTAAAATCTGATTCTGGAAGAAGCTTCATCGTAGAGAATAATACAGAAATATTTTGCTTAAGGTTCTCTTAGAAGACATGAGTAGAAAGTATTGATGAGCATCTCCAAATGGCTACTACATGAGGACACTTGAATAAAACATGGTTAATAGTTTCCTCATATATGCAACACCTTTGACACGTTGGGTCAACCTGTATTCCACGTTTACACAACTGAACGTAGGTCGGTAAAGCTCCAGATATCACCCTCCACAAAAAATGTTTAATTTTTGGCAAGATTTGTAGATTCCAAATTTCCTCCTTGATCACAACACTTCCTTCGGGCCTAATGATTGGGTCACCCTCGAGGTAAACATGGGTTGACACCCAATAACCCGATTTTACAGAGTAATCCATGTCCTTTGTAAATGGCCAAATTACCTTATCAATTCCTGAATAACGCGATAGCCTAATCTTCTGGACCTATTGGACATCCTGCGGAGCCAACCACTGCTGAAGCTTTGGAACATTCCATTCCTTCAAATCTCGATCAATAAACTCACTAACTAACATTGGAGGAGCATAATATGGTGCTATTACTTTCCTAGGCGGATTACCTGGAAGCCATTGATCAGTCCACACATTGGTATTCATACCATCCCCCACCAACATCCTAACACCTTTTTTAAGCAGGTCTTTGCCTACTTGAATTGATTTCCAGCCATAAGAGGCATGCTTTTTCTTTGTCGACTGTAAGAATGTCGACGAATAGTAATAACAACCTTTATATATTCTACTAAACAGAGCCTGCAGATTCTTCTCTATACACCATGCTTGTTTTGCAAGTAATGCCCGATTGAATTTATATAAATCCCTGAAACCCATACCACCTTTCTTTTTAGGTAGACATAGTCTTTTCCATGAAACCTAAAAAACTTTCCTTCTATTCTTTCCTTTTCCCCACCAGAACTCAGATAAAAAAGAGTTTATATCTTCACAAATGGTCTTGGGAAATAAAAACAACTCATAGAATACACCGGCTTTGCTTGAAGGATCGACTTGATTCAGACTTCTTTACCAGCCTGAGACATGGACTGGTTATACCATTGTGATGTTTGTCGTTTAATCTGATCCACCATATCTCCAAAATCCTGGACTTTACTGCTCCCAAACTGCTCTGGCAAACCTAGATATTTTCCAGCCCCTCCTACCGTTTGAATCTTCAAAATATCCTGGATCCGATTACGCATTGACTGCTCAATCTTCATGCCAAAAATTACATATGACTTTCTCAAGTTAAATTTCTGACTCGAGACTCTTTCATAAGTAGCCAGAATCAGTTCCATACACCTAGCATTCTCCTCATTTGCACGAAAAAAAAAATAAGGAATCATCGGCAAAAAAAAGATGCGATACTTTGGGGAAATGGCGAGCTAAACGCATACCTTGGAACTTTTGAATTTCTTGAGTGGCATCAAGCATTTGACTCAACGCTTCAGCACACAACAAAAATAAATACGGAGACAAGGAATCCCCTTGTCGTATTCCTCTTGCTGGTTTAATATCACCATACGGACAACCATTTATCAAAACTGAATAAGATACTGTTGTAACACATGTCATTACTCTCTCAGTCCATATTTGATGGAAGACCAGTTTTTCCATTATGCTCCTCAAAAAAGACCACTCCACACGGTCGTAAGCTTTACTAATATCAGTCTTGATGGCCATATACTGAGATGAACAATCTTTTTTAGACTTCAAAGCACTGATTAGCTCGTGAGCAACCATTATATTGTCCAAAATTTGACGTTCTGGAACAAAAGCTGCTTGAGATTCAGAGATAATGGAGCTTAAACATCCTTGAAGGCGAAGACACATCACTTTGGCGATCAAACGCCACTGAACATAAAATGATAGGCCTATAGTATCCACTGTCAATAACGGTGTTAAACCCACTTTCCAACAATGATAACCTCCTACCTTCTCCTCTTTGACTTGAAAGCCGGTCGTTAGAAAGGAGGTGATCTCATTGGAGTAGACATGCTGCTCTTGGATTAAAAGGTAATTGCTGTTAACCTCCCCGCCCAACAGTCCTCTTAATTTCCTTCTTTGCCGTTTTTATATTCTGAGTTTAACTAGTTAAGAGATGAAATCAACTTATTCTTTTGCCATTCTGCTGTATCTGGTTGACTTTCGAGTTTTTATTGGTTCACAAGTTGATATTAAGAATTGATTGTTTAACACACCCTTATATGAATATATGTTCGTCTTACAAATCATGTGAATGCCAATTATTTTCCTCGCTAATGCTCTTAAAAAGTTGAATATGAATTTGGGTTTAGGTCTCAGACACAAAAGCAGAGTTTCACAATTTGCTTCACAAAGAGATTAGAGAGAGAGAGATTACTAATCAGATTACAAAGCTGCAATGGTTATCAATAGTAGCATCCTTTGTGATGATATACTAGGGGAACAATAATCTTATACAATAAAGTAGACTATGATGACTTTCGAGTTTTTATTAGCATTGCAAATGACTATGAATACCAGTTTGGTTAACACACCCTTATATGAATATATGTTCGTCTTACAAAATCATGTGAATGCCAATTATTTTCCTCGCTAATGCTCTTAAAAAGTTGAATATGAATTTGGGTTTAGGTCTCAGACATAAAAGCAGAGTTTCATAATAGAGATTACTAATCAGATTACAAAGCTGCAATGGTTATCAATAGTAGCATCCTTTGTGATGATATACTAGGGGAACAATAATCTTATACAATAAAGTAGACTATGATGACTTTCGAGTTTTTATTAGCATTGTAAATGACTATGAATACCAGTTTGTTTAACACACCCTTATATGAATATATGTTCGTCTTACAAAATCATGTGAATGCCAATTCCTCGCTAATGCTCTTAAAAAGTTGAATATGAATTTGGGTTTAGGTCTCAGACACAAAAGCAGAGTTTCACAATTTGCTTCACAAAGAGATTAGAGAGAGAGATTACTAATCAGATTACAAAGTTGCAATGGTTATCAATAGTAGCATCCTTTGTGATAATATACTAGGGGAACAATAATCTTATACAATAAATTAGACTTCTTTTCTCCTAGGGGGAAAAAATATTACCTGTCCTTTTTCTTACGATCACCAATTTGACTTCTCTCTTTCTGTTTGGGCTCACAATATTTGGTAATTTATTGGGTCAACTCAGAAAATATCTAAGTCTAGCCCATACAATATTAGGGTTTATTTTGTGTCGACCCCTATCCCTCCTCCTTCCTCACTCTTCGTCTCCTACAAACTCAGACCACCATCTATGTAACGTCGTCAGTTTCTGTAATACATCTCTTTTAATCTCATCATTAATTTTGAATCCCACTCTCTCTGAATTAAACATCGTCATTATCATCAAAGGTAATCAAAGGTAATGGCTTGAAGCTCTTCTCTATAAACGGGTTCCTTCTCTGCGATGAATAGAAACAGTTCTACGAGATCCCTAAGTAAAAACTTCATTAAGCTTCGATTCCAGCAATGGCTACTTCCTACATGCTTCTTGCTAACTTGAGTCTTGAAGGTCGGTCGGTCTTCAAACACCGTTGAGGATCGACTTCTACGGTTTGGGAGGCTCAGAACATCAAGAAAGGGGGCGAACTAATGTGGTCGACATACTATTCTGGGATGAAAAGGTAATTCTGATGACGTTAAATGTTTCTTTATGACTGCTGCATACAAATTATGTATAATTTTTTGGTTAATTCTTGTCTCGCATTCTACGAGTGGCACCCATGCATACATCATATCACTCTCTCTATCATTAAGCTAATAGCACATCTCAACCGAGATATCCCTCCCCAAGAGACCATACTCTTGAAGAATACGGAGTTTCAGCAACGCAACGTCTCTAATCGTCGAGTAATCAAGTTCTCTACCCATTCTATCATTATCTATTTTAAAATCCCAAACACCATTATCATACATTATCCACCAACCAGCCATAACTACAATATATGAATTAAAGACACCTACAGTACAATTAGAAGTTACTGTTAGAGGTTCTTCCAAAGTAACCCCACAATTAAAGTTAAACTGGTGTACATTAGGGAGATGAGAGTTTACCTTCGTTACTGTTGTCAACGATTTCCTTCCCTTTAACACTGACTGCGACACAGCTCGTTGTTCCGTCATTATCTTTGGTAAATTTCATGAATGATGGACGCATTGGTACCATATGAGACTCGCAATTTTATGGTCTTAGGGTTTTGGAATGTTATCCCCAACTTTGTATACCATTAGAAGTTAATGACAACCATAAGCTTATTTATTTATTTATCAGCTAAAAGTAGCTCCCATTTTGTGGCGGGAAACGGAACCTTCATATTTTACCGCGACCCTCACATTTTTATCAGCGTTAAAAACATTTTTAATTCCGAAAACTCTGGGCCACCGACCTCTCACGTGTGGTGACCATACTCTCCAAGTCCTTGTGTCACTCTTCCCGACTTCCCAATGTAATATGGGTCACAAACCGAAAGTCATTGGGTCAAAAGGCCAAACTTGCACAAAAATTTGTCTCTCTCCGGGTAGGTATGCAAACAAAAAATAAAAACTTGGACCAACCCATTCTCATAATAAAAAGCTTGACGCGACCCTCATTCCTAAACAGCTCGTTTCAGGGAAGCTGATGTTCATTTTATCATCGACAACACAAATTTACTTTGATAACACAATAACAAATCAGCAAAAACTTTTAAATGTCAACTCTAATGCATGAGTTCAAGCAAAAAAGGGCAATACAACTGAAAAGATGATCTTTAAGAAAACTCAACGAAAATCAACATTTCGCCATTTTCTATCTATTTATTCTGAACTTAATCTTGGTATTTTAGCAAGATTAATACACAATCTTATTATAGTTTAGAAATAGCAAAAGTAAAATACATCCAACATTTAAACAAACAAAATCAATGTATGTCATCTCCACTCTTATACCGTATGTATGTCAAACGCTAAAGAGTAAAACTATAAAATTTAAAAATTAATTATTCGTACATAGCGCCGAAAACGATCTAGTTAAATTAAATCTTCAAAACTAAGGAAATTAGAAAAGTAATCAATTTTATTAGAAACTTTGAATTCCTAATGACATTATTGACAACCACCAAGTATTTTAGAAAGCAATCACAAACTCTTAGTGGAAAATAAGAAACACATATTAACGCTGTACTTAATGTTGTCAATCTCTGTTAATTTTTTAAATTGCATACCAAAATTTAGTCATAATGAATTTTTCATGGAGTGTTCAAAATAATCTTCATTTTTTTTTTCTTATACTTTTTATTACCTATAGTTTGATATCCACACTTTTATATCACACTAAACTATTCCAAAAAAAAAAGTTCCCTCTAAGAATTATAAACAAAAAGCATAATTACTTTTTGTGTAGAATATGTGAATAGAACGGCTCCATTTACAGTATTTACTTTTGCAATCGGTGACGGTTCCTGACCAATGAGATTACGTTGACGGTGACGTTGCCGGAGGAGAGATGGAGAAGGTTAATCTGGAACTCAAGAAGTGTTGTTTAATCAAGCCGTTAAATAACGGAGAAGGGAAGTGATATATTATCTGCCGTTGATGTATCGTTGTTTCTTTTGTTTTATCAAGTGTGTGTCATGTTTGTTGTTTGTTTGAATCGTTGTGTTTTCTTTGTCGTGCATTTCACTATCAAATAACGCCAACAAGGTGACTTTGTGTGTCGATTCAGTGCCATTTGTTGTGTATAATTAATGCATCTACTTAATTACGTGTGTGTGTGTTGTGTCAGTGAACTTGATCATGTATGTATATCAATATTCCTGAAGTAGAGAGTGACTTGTCTTCGAATATAATTGTCTTCTAATATTTATATGTAAACAATAAACAAAACTTAAAATCCTTGACATATAATAAGAGAAATAGATGGCCAAACCAAATGCTCTTCTCTCTAGCTTGCCAAGGTGAGCTCTTCACTACTTAGTAATCACAGGGTCCAGCTAATCCAAAACCAGAGGCAAAGAGGGGAGGTGGCTGTTGATCACTAAAGATCACACATATAATAAGAGAAATCGATGGCTAAACCAATAATATCATCTGTATTCACTCTTTCTCTTTCAAGTTTGAATAAAGAACTCAAGAGTAAATGTAACTCTCTCTTCTTCCTTGCAAAAGGAGCAAGTGAGCGTTATTAGTTCAGGACGCTCCCACTTCTGTATTCATATAATGATCACTATAACCTTCATAGGTCATAATTAATCTGATTTTAACGACCCATAAATCTCGATTACTCACGATAACTACATTTCCAAAGGGTCTAAATGAATTTATCTGTGCTTTTATACTCTTTTCAACATATCATTTTTATTTTATACATGGATGTATAAGAATTAAAAAGAAAGAAAAAAATAGTATGTCTTGCCTCCACATTTTCACAACACATACCTCAAAAACGACGTAGAACACGATATCAGTTGATATGGTTCTTCAAATAGTTTGAAAAGTAGTTTGTATTAACAATGATGCTCACAAAATGATTCAGTTTGGTTGTAAGACTACTATTGGCAAGAAGATCAACTCTCCCTTCAAAGTATCGGAAACTTTGACTAGGTTTTGTATATAGATCTTAGGACATTATTAGTGGGGATCTTCAAAGAGTCTACCATATATCCTAATATTATAATAGGAAAGTTTCTCACAAATATGAGAAATCCATGTGAAAGTCTCTCAAATAACTTTTTTGGTATTGAGTCTCCTAAGTTTTTGATAGACTCTCCATTGTTATACCAATATGTGGTAACAGGTTCTTTTTGAAAACCTCTTGATGCGAATGGGCTTAATTCAGTTTTACAACCGATATGAAGAGTGATGCTGTAAATTGTTGCACGTATAGGTTCATTTCCATGTATATTTAGCATATTTCCCACTCCATTTTGATATACAACACGTGGAAACATGAGAAAATGGTTACCATGCTTATACCCAATTTATATGGTAAAGTGGCGCGAGGGAAACATAGAGAATAACACAAAGAGCAATCTAGAAATCTGTAAAATTCTGGACATATCAAACAATAAATGTGATGAAGTCCCTCCTCAGGTCCTTTGTCCAGGCAAATGCCATCAATGACTAAATGGGTTCGAAACCATCCTACACCTTATGTCGATGTTGAAATTACAACCATTTAAAAACACATCCACACAACCAAATTAAACAAGCGCGACAACTGGAGGAGTTACCACAATCCACATATCGAATGAGTGGGTGAATAGGCAGTGGAAGCTGCTTTCTAAGAGAACGTTCCGCACACGTTTGATGAAAACAGAAAATTAAATTCTCAACGCTCATATTTCTACATCTTTTAGTTATAACGATGAAGCATGTTATGCTTGACGTTTTTGACAGTACGTGTTGATCACTATACACCCCAACGGTCTTTTGAAAAAAAAGATGGTGTTGATTGCTAGAATATGTATAGTCCCATCACTAACTCTTCCAGAAATATACTGTTTTCATGTTCATCTACTAGTTCACTTTCAAGTTTCAAGTTCTATTGCATCCCATGCATGTTCTTGCACATTTAAAGTGAACAGCAAATTCACATACTTTTTGTGAAAAAACTCCCCATATCCATTTTCCCTAACGAAGAGGGAATGTAAAAGGTTAAAGTGGTTGTGACAAGGTACTAATTTGATTCATGGTAAGTAAATCCACAATTCTGTGGACAGTAAAATTGTATTGGAGATATATGTGTATAAATATACACGTTGCGTATTCTCATGTGGCATATTGGGTGGTCTGTAGAGAGGATTGTAGTTTTTCTTACAAAAATTGGTTGCATATCAAAATCACATATACAACAATAATTATCTAAATATCATTAAGGTCTCAACAGCATTTGGAGCATTGTAAGGACTTTTGCTATATCAATAAATGATAGTCGACAAGTTGGGGAGATGCTGGGGATGATGATGGAGATACTGATCTCAACTGGATATTCAAAACACTCTGTATGGTAACTTCCATTGCGTATATCACAAAAATAATAGGTGGTGCTAATTGTTGTAAGTCGGCAAACATTGCATCTGAAATCATTCTAATCTCATATTTTATAAATTCTCTTGGGAATCATTTTTAACAGATTAAAATAATATATATATAGGAGATTTACCAAAAACAACTTAAATATTGATTTTAACCAAAAAAAGTAGATCATATATTCAATTAAATGCAAAACCAACATAAATGAGTGGTAAAAATATTATTTAACCTTTATGACCAAACAAAAAATCAGAAAGTTAGTTTACAATTTCGTCATTCGTAAGTCTACACGTAACAAAAGAAGTCTACATATATATCACCTCCTAAGAAATCTACCTTGTAAACTTATTATATAATCTACATCGTAAATTGATCTAATAAATTAATTTTAAAAAATGTTTAAAAATATTTTTTGTGAAATTTTTAATTAATCATCAATATAATGGTTAAAATGAAGTTTATAAACTAAATTTTTATATAATAAGAAAATTCAAAAGAATATATATTAATTTGATAACCATGTGTTAGAGAATGTTGATGGTTTAGTAACAAAATGTTCTACCATGTTATGTCTTTAAATATTAGATTTTAGATTGAGATTTTTTTGGTCTATTGACTTAAATTTGCATATTAATGTTGAATAGTTTATATTTTAAATATTTCGATATTTTATACAATAATTGATTTTTTTATTATAAATCAAACATTTAAGGTTGGATATTTGTGAACTAGGGTATAGTAGACCTACAATAAAGTCTAGTGCATTGTAGACTTCATAAGACTTCAAAATCTAGTGCATTGTAGACTTCATAAGAAGTCTACAATATCGTAAATTTTAACCTAGTTACAATTTGTGTCTTTTTATATAAATGAAATTTACACAGTGCCTCTCTCAAATGGTTGTACAAGTTTCTAAAATTCTCTTACTTCTCTCTAAAACTCTCTCTTTTCTCTTCATTCTCATTAAAACTCTCTCCTGTCTCTCTCACAATATTTTCTTGTTATTTAGGTATTATGATTCATGGTTTTCATCTGCTCCTTTAAAAAGGTAAGTTATAGATTTGAAATGTGTATTTTTATGATATGTCTTTCTCACAATATTATCTTATTTTTGAAGGTATTATCATTCATGGTTTCATCTTCTCCTCTAAAACTGTAAGTTTTAGATTTATAGTTTTAAATGTGTATTTATGTGTTTATATTCAAATAAGTTATAGATTCAAACTCTGTGAATTTACTTTTCTATTATTTTATCTTATAAATTCTATTTTGAAGTATTTTCAGATTTAAAATTATTTTGACATTTCAAAATGTGCATAATTTTTAAGATCTAAAAATTATCAAATAGTGTAGATTTCTAAAAAATCTGTTTATAAGCTAAAGCTAGTAGACTTCAAATGACGTCTACTAAACCACAAATTTTAAGCAGACTTCATTGAAAGTCTACAAAAATATGACTTTAATTTTTTTGTCCTATGTTTTTTTATTAATTTCATTTTATTTTCCAGATATTTTTTTCTATGGTTGTTATCCCCTCCTCCCAAAAATATAAGATTTAAATCTATAAATTTAAATATGTTTTTTGTAGTTAAATTTAAATAAAAGTTGCATATTCAAATTTCATGTCTTTAATTTACAACTATTTTTCTTATAAATTATAATTTATAAATTTTTATTTAAATTTATTTTTATATTTTAATATATATATTTCAAATCTAAAAAGTTTATGATAGATTCTTAAAAGTCAGTTGAAGTCTACTAGTCCTGACTTTTAAGCATACTTTATAAAAGTTTCCTCAATTATAAAAAAAAATTCAAATCATCTTCCCAAAAATATAATATTTACATTAATCTATTATATGGATATTTTGTGTTTTTGCTTTGCTACAAGGTTGACAAAAAACTATTTTGAAATATTTTCCAAAACAAAGTATGTTTAGATCTGAAAAATTTATGTTGGTGCAGACTTCAACTAAAGTCTACTTTTTTTTTTCTCAACATCAACTTTCATTAACCAATAGTGAATACAGGATTATAACCACACGAGTTTAAACCCAACATACAAACGACGAAATCAAGTAACACCTAGAATCACTAATTTGGATCCTATGCTACCTAATTTAGACGTCGTTGTATTTTTCACCACTCAGAGACGACACCAACTCAAGACACGAGGTGGCCGTCTCTTAGACCCTACTAATTTGACCACAAAGTACGAAGACAATGAACTGACACGGAGGATAACATAAACGTAATCAGTTCCACATTTTAAACCGCCTATTAGTCTCCTAATGATAATCTTTCAGCACGTGTACTAACAAGACCATCACCGCTGGTGCATACCGACCAAGCTCCATCTCTCCGGCAGTCACCGTCTCGACCCTAAGCCAAGAAACCGAACATAAATGTCCGGACTGAAAAGCGGGTTTTGACGTCGGCAAACGAGCAAGGAGAACCAAATAACGGCTTCTAGGGGTGCAAAGCTCGTACCGCCGGGACATCGAAGGTCACCGACGCTGGGAAATACGGCTCCGCCGTGCCTGCAGAGGTAGAGACCTCCTCTCCGGTTGACAAGTCCGTCGACGAAGGTTCATACCGCACGTTGTCTCCGAGAACCAAAGAACAAGCCCTTCTCCGCCATCCGTCGCAGCACTCCTCCAACAGACACACCGTCGCCTGGGAAGGTAGATCGGTGGCCGAGGAGACGTCACACCTCGTCACGCGCCGACGCCGTGAATCTTTCACCGTAGATCTCTAAAAGGGAAAACCAGATCTAATGAAATCTTCAACCCTAAAATCCGACTTTCATCTCCGTCGATCCACCCTCCATCTCGCCGCTACTCCATAGAAAGCCGAGCTCAATCTCCACCAAACACAAGAGGTCTTCGGAGAGGGCTTCAACAACACAGAGTCTCAAGCATATCAACAGAAGGGGACCGGGGAGGAAGAAAGCAAAAGAAAAAAGAGAAAGGGAGGAGGAGGTGATGCCTCCGGCGACGCTAAGAACGGCGGCCGGAGCTAAGGGTTTTGCAGGGTCCGGTGTCTACACGCTCGAGAGGGAGAGGAGTAGAGTTTGTTATTTTATTTTTTTTCTTTTAGGTTTAATAACAGTTTACTTCAACTAAAGTCTACTAAACCATACACTTTAAATAGACTCAGTAAAAACTCTACTAAAATATGATTTAAATTTGAAATCTTATGCTTTTCTCATAATTTTATCTTACTTTGGAGGTACTCTTTTCCAAGACTTCATTTTTTTCTCATAATTTTATCTTACTTTGCAAATACTCTTTTCCAAGACTTCATTTGAGGCATGAAGATTATGAAAAATCAAACACACTCAAGAATATTTTTTAATAAGTTGCTTTGTAATAATTTATCTTTATAAAATCTTCATTTGTAAATAATTATTGCAAAATATATAAATATTGTATTCATTTTGTTAGTTGTGTTTCACTTGGATGATTTAGATATCAATTTTTTCACAAGATACTCTAATCAACCAAACAATTAAAACGACCATAAGCTAAAGCTATAACTAACACACATGTGATAAGAAGAAAATCTATACAAAATTTCCAAGAAGTATTAGTCTTATTTTTGAAATTTTCAACACAATTTCAATAGAAGCAGTAGACTTAAGTATTAGTCTTCTTTTACTGAAGACTTCTACAGAAATATGTTGCTAGACTATCAAGCATCTTCCTTTCTATCAAATATTTTCAGTATTAGTCTTATTTTTTAGATTTTCATCACAATTTCAACAAATAATACATAGACTTACGTATTAGTCTACATTTGCAGTAGACTAATAAAGAAGTTAACAATATAAGAGTTTAAAACGTAAGTCTGCACAATAGAAACTAGACTTGTAATAAACCTCACGAAAGGCCTACAAATTCAATATTCATCACATAAGACAACATCCAAAGTACCAATACAACTCATAAGTTCATACTAAAAACCCACAAATTCAACATAAGTTCGACACATAAGACAACTCGAAAGTAATGAGACAACTCAATATTAAAACACATAAGACATAAGACAACATCCAAAGAAATAAGACAAATCATAAGTTGACACATAACACTAACACATGTTTAGCCTGGACAATTTGGACGAGTGTGGCCCGGTTATTTGCACTGGGAGCAACTATAATCCTTCTGCAGCTTTCGCGGTTTATTTCCCATATTCCTGGAAATTTCTAGCCAAAACTGCCACCTAAACTTCTTTTTCCTACCTGGACCACGCTTGACAGGTGGAGGAAGGCATTTATGTATGTTCAAAGGTTTTTTGTCCTCACTGGGAGCTTCCAAATCTTCATCGATAGTTGATGTACTTTCACCACCCATTCTCTGTATACAACAGGTAACTGAACCATTCCTAGTAAAAAGAATACAATTTATAAAATTAGCGAACAAAAACTTCTTGTTTGCTAATAGTATAAAAAGAAACTTACCAAGAAGTCTACACTTATTAGCTAACTACATAGTCAAACAAAAAAAAATTGATACTTTAATAATTATAAAATATTAGTTTTTGAAAATAGTACAAGAACATTAAGATTAACTAACCCACACTGTAAAACTAAAAATTCTTGAAAATTCACTATGAATAATACACAAATTCACTTCTTATAGATTTTCTTATGTAGACTTTATATTCAGTGTACATAATAATAGACTTTCTTTTCAGTTTATGTGTGTAGACTGTCATGTGGGTCTACAAATTGAGTTAATTTTTGCAATTGCAAAATCCACAGGTTATTATCTGTATTTTTAAAAAGTTGTGATTTTATACGTGTAGACTTTCGTTTCAGTGTACATTTTAAAAATGTTAATTTTTGCAATTGACCAGAATTCAACCATGATTTGACTTTCAAAAGTAGACTTTATTTACAATCTATATTTTTTAACAACATGTTAGTTTTTAAAATTGACCAAGTTTGACTTTCTACAAATAAATTGAGATGAACGTCTACACATGTGTAGACTTCACATGAAGGCTACTCTCATATTTGATAGAAAAATTTTGCATTTGACCAAAATAAAATAGTAGACAACATATGCAGTCTACGTTTTTTTCTAGAGATTAGTAGACTGAATATGAAGTCTACACTTTTTTTTTGTCAACTTTATAACATTTTAGTTAAATACAAAACTAACTTATTCAACGCAGTCAAAGTTTTAGTCAAAGAAAAATTAACATTTCGTAAATTCCAGAACAGCCTACATAATGTAGATTTTCGATGAAGTCTACTATGAAAAGTCAAAAGTTGCTCAAAGTTCGGTCAAATGCAAAAATTAACCTCTTTTACGAAGATTTCTTAGCAATTTTACTTACTTTTTTGTTTTTGTTTTCAAAGATTAAGACACAAATTTCTAGGGAAGTATTTTTTACCAAAAACATATTTTAGTCAATTGCAAAAGTAACCTATGCGTTGAAAAGTAGACAACATCGTAAATTTACACATATGCGTAGACATACAAAACCGTCTACTATCGCGGCACATATTTGAAAAAATGACGAAAACCATGTAAATAATAATTATTTTCCGGTGTAAACTCGTTTTCACCCTTTACCACCGTTCAAACTCCAAATAAGAACAAAAATAACCTCCTTTATCGACTTACAACTGAATAAAATCGAAAATATGAAAGTTAGCTTATAAAAATGAAAGTTATCTGATTTTTAGATGGAAATGGAGAGGAAATGAGAGAAAATGAAGTTTTGTTGGTTTAGAATGAGAAAAAAAGTGGATACAAATTGAATTCTTAAGCTTTTAAGAGCTCAAAATAACGGTTCATGGTTGTTGGAAAATTGATGATAATGACATTATTGTAAATAAGAAGAAATGTTTAGGGTGCAATAGTTTTTTTTTTCCATTTTCGAAATAATTGAATAATTAATTAATAATGACAATTTTCAGATAATTCAAAAACATAAGGAGTGTCTGAAATTTTCAAGGGTGAATAGTAATGACAAAAAAAAGTTGAGTTTTGGGGTTGATTTAAAATTGTAGGTTGGTTTTGAGAAAAAAAAAACCATAATATATAACTAGATGGGTTTCTACGCATGATATGGTTTCTTGCGCCATGCGCAGACATAACATGTATTAAATTTTAATATTTAAGTAAAATTATTAAAAAGAAAATTTTAAATTAATTAATTGTAGTTTAGGTTATTTTTCAATATGATTGTCTATAGATTTAATTTAACTTCTTAAAAAGTTTTTATATAAAATTCAACTTTTTTAAATATTAATATTTATATTTGATTTTAAATTAAATTTTCTTTGAATTTTAGTTTTTTCTACTTAAAAAAGTTAAGCGATAAATTTTATTTATTTACCTAATGAATCGGTCGACGCTCATTTAAATAACTTTCTTGCTGCCGAATTTTGAACAGGTTGAACAAATTGGAAATTTTATTTGTCATATAATTTTTAAATAATAAATTAAATGGAAATTTAAATACTAAACTACCACAAATTTATTTTTAGTTACTATCAACTTTGTTTATTTTTATAAAAATGTATTGGTAAGTAAATATAAATATCTATAAAAAACTTTATTTATATAATAAGTTTGGTATTTTTACAATATTTTAAGAGATTTAAAACATCAATAGTATTTAAAAATATAATCATCAAACATATGGCAATATTTGATATACTTTCTTACAATTTTACCATATTTGGATGAATTTTCATTACAAACATTAAATATATATAGAATGTCAATAAAATAAATATTTTCAGTTTCCTTGTTATTATGTTGTTTAGTATGTTAATTTCTTCTAATATTGAAAATTTTTCCTCTGATTTTTATAATTATGATAATATATTTATTATCATGTATTTGATTTTCTATAATTGAATCATGTATCATAATTTCTTTAAGTCATGTCACAATAAGACATGATATGAGTCACATTTTTAAGTAGCCATGTCATCATCTTTTTGTTTGAAATGATTGTGATGATGATATCTAAGAAATCGCATGGTAAATAATTTCTAAGGAATACTACACAAATAAAATAAAATAAAAAATAAAGAAATAGTCTACGATAACCTTAAAAAGTTTTGTTACAAAAATAGTCACGAAGAAGAAAAATGACCATATTTTTTTTATTTAGGGTGTAAATATACACTTATACACTTAGGGTTAACTAATTTAGATTTATGGTTTAGAGTTATGGGTGAGGTTTTGGAGGTGAGTTTAAAATTTATAAAATAAAAAAATATTAAAAAATTAAAATAAAAAGCTATTTAATCATTTTTTCTTGAATATTCTTTTAGTGATAAAAACTTGAAAATGACTATTTTAAAAAAAAATTGCAATTATCTCTCTCTATATATATATAGAAGATTATATGATTCAAGATAAATTGTTTTCATAAATCTTATTAAAATACACACTTCCAATAGCTAATTCATAATTTATGTGGTCATATTTTTGGGTGTTTTGCAAAATTAACTCAAAACTTGAAGTCAAACACAAAACTAACCAATTAGTTTTTTTTTGAAATTTTGACTTGCCCTATTCACCCTAAAAGTTTTGATTATTCACGAAAATGCCACTACTTGTTTTTTTCTAAAATTGTGTGTTTACTCTATCATCTTCATCTTCATCAATTATTCACGAAAATGCCACTACCATCAATCCACCTAACAACCATGAACAACCAATATGAAGCTCATAATGCATCAAAAAATCAATTTTAATTCATTATATCTCATATCTTATCCACAAAAACTACATTTCTCTCACTTTCTCTCTATATTCATCCAAAAAAAAACTCAAACTTTTTGATTCTTAAGTTTTAAAGGTTCATTTAGCCATTCAAACTCATGATAACTGGTCATTAACAATTAAGTATCTGTCGTGGTGAAGTTTTGTGTGCTTGAAAAACTAAGCAAGTTTTTCACTAGATAAACAAGTTAGTTTTGCAATTGACCGATCTGTGTTAGAAATTTGACTTTTTATAGAAGACTTCCCGGTAAGTCTTTTACCTGAAGACTTTCACTAAAGTTTTCTCAACTTTTACATTATGTTTGTTCGTCGTTGGTAGAAGTTTGCGTAAGTTACTTTTGCAATTGAAAATTTCAACTTAAACATTTAATTTAAATTGGAAAACTTATGTGAAAGTCTTCTAGATTTTTATTTCGTGATTCTGGTCAAACATAATGTAATGAAAGAAGACTTTGAGGGAAGTCTTCCAGCAGAAGACTCCCCTCAAAGTCTTCTCTACAAAAGTCAAATATTTTCAATTGCAAAAGTAGCTTACGTGGACTTCCACCGACCGTAAGCAGAATTAATGTAAAAATTAAGAAAAGTTTCGTCGAAGTGAAGACTTACAAGAAAGTTTTATGTAGAAAGTCAAATTTCTAACACAATCAATTACAAAACTAACTTTTTTATCCGCGAATACTTCCACGGAAGTCTTTACTGGTATTTTTGAGAACTTTGAATTACAAAAATAATTCAATATTTACAAAGGAAGACTTCTTTAGAAGTCTGTTGTAGATGAGACTTTTCTAGGAGTCTTCCTTTGTAAATTTTCAATTGCAAATAATGACTTGAATGGAAGACTTCCAGAGAAGTCTTCTCTTGGAAAACTTTCACAAAAGTCTTCTACGACAATGTATAAGAAACCTTCATTTTTCAAATTTAAAATGACTTTTTAAAATTTTATTGTTAATTCATGTGTTTTAAACAATATTTAGGGTCCTGAAATAACTTTATTTGGTGATAATTTAGAGGTTATCAAATATTTTTATTAATTTTTCTAGCTAATGATAGAAGATTTCCCTGGAAGTCTTTTGGGTTAATTTTTTGACCTTGATGTTCTATGTTTGCTAATGTTCTCTAATTTTGAATGTTGAAACTATTTATGTCAACCAGAAGATGGGAATGAATGGTTGCCTTCATGTTTGGAGCAAATTGCATTAGCAAATCCGGATTCTATTACTAGTATAGAACTTAATGCTCAGAATAGATTTAAGTATTTATGTAATATTTGATATTTGGTGAATTTAGCTAAGTTTTCTTGAGAAGACTTCTTCTTTAACCGTAGTAAATTTGACTATTTTTGTGTTATTGTGTTTTGCTATTGAATTTGTATCAAGAACTTTAATAATATCAAGTGCTTCTGGAAAGATAATATTGTGGACATGAATATATTTACCAATTTTTTCATTAATATCTCTTTAAATTTATAAAATAATTCACAACTAAAAGAGTACACTTACAAATCACAAAACGACCATAAACAAAATTATTATAAATCATTCCTCTATAAAAACAAGTTTGGACTCCACTTAACATGAGAGAAGACTTCGTCAGAATACTTCCAGGAAGTCTTCTAGCACATTTAATGTTAGAAGACATCCGAGAAAACTTTCCTAGAAGTCTTCCAAGTCGTCTTAGATCTGAAAAAACTGCATATTCAAACAAAATAAATCGGTGAGAACATGCATATCCAAAATAAATCGGGGAAAACATGCATATCCAAAATCATTCAAATGGCTTCAAAATATTGAAAAACTTAAAAAATAAGGTAAAAACTTAAAACAACAAAAAGAGTATTCAAAAGTTAAGAGCTTTAAGCAACAAGAGATTATCAAATGAAAAAATATGATTTATAGATCTACCTTTAAAGAAGTGGAAGACGAGAAGCATGTGATGAAAAACCTGCACAAACAAAATAATTAAGTGAGAAACATGAGATAAAAATGAGAAATTGATATAAAATTTAGTTTTTAAGTTTAAACAGATTAGAGAGAGGTTGGAGAGTTTTAAAGTGAAAAAATTACATTTTGTTGCCGCCATTTGAGGGAATGAGAGATCATGTGTAAATTTTTTTATATAAGAAGACAAAAATTCCAATAAAATTAAATATTTTCGATTCATAAGACTTTCAAGTAAGTCTTCTAATAGAATAGTTACTAGAAGACTTACTTGAAAGTCTTCTAGACCCTAAATTTACTATTCACCCAGAAGACTTCCGCGAAAGTCTTCTAGTGCATTATTTGTTGGAAGACTTCCATGAAAGTCTTCCAAGTCATCTCAGATCTAAAAAACCTGCATATTCAAAAGCATTCATTTGACTTCAAAATATTGAAAAACTTCAAAATATTGAAAACTTCAAAAATAAGGTAAGAACCTAAAACAACAAAAAGAGTTTTCAAAAGTTAAGAGTTTTAAGCAACAAGAAGTTACCAAATGATAAAATATGATTTATAGATCTACCTTTAAAGAAGTGGAAGATGAGAACCATGTGATGAAAAACTTGTAAAAATAAAATAAATAAGTGAGAAACATGAGATAAAAATGAGAAATTGATATAAAATGCTCACATCTGTTATCAAATAAGATATATGGGAGAAAGCTCCTCGAGAAACTTCCAAGAAGTTTTCTAGTGCATTAAATGTTAGCAGACTTCCATGAAAGTCTTCCAAGTCGTCTCAAATTTGAAAAACATGCATATCCAAAAGCATTCAATTGACTTCGAAACAGCGAAAAGCTTCATAAATAAGGTAAGAACTTAAAACAAAAAAAATCAAAAGTTAAGAACTTTAAGCAACAAGAGGCTACCAAATGAAAAAAATATGATTTCTAGATCTATCTTTAAATGAGTGGAAGATGAGAACCATGTGATGAAAAACCTGCACATAACAAAATAAATAAGTGAGAAACATGAGATAAAAATGAGAAATTGATATAAAATTTGTTTTTTTAAGTTCAAACAGATTATAGAGAGGTTAGAGAGTTTTAGAATGAAAAAATTACATTTTGTTGCAGCCATTTGAGAGGAAGAGAGATAATGTGTAAATTTTTCTTTATATAAGAAAACAAAAATTTCAATAAAATTAAAAATATTTTCGATTCAGAAGACTTTCAAATAATCTTCTAATAGAATACCTTCTGGAAGACTTAAGTCGCATATGCCTTAAAATCAAAATAACTAACTAATTAGAAACAAACACTTCAGAAAACTTAAATAAACTTTAAAATCTAAATTTATATAACTTAAAATGTCTATAATTAGATGATTAGGATTTTTCCCAACCAAAATATTTTTTACTAAATTATTAATTTATTTTTAAGATCTAATACACTAGATCTTGTGGAAGACTTAAGACTTCCACTAGAAGACTTATGGAAGACTTATTGGAAGACTTAACAATAGGCGAGAAACCTAAATTCTTCTAAAATTTTAAGCGAGAAATGGTAGTTAAGTTTTCCAGTAAGTCTTTTAGTGCATTATATTTTCGAAAATTTAAGTTTTCCAAAACCTCAAAATCAAATATATTACTAAATCACATACAAATTTTTTATTAAACTTAAAATAAACTTATAAAGTGTTTAATATACACAAAACTAAACACATATATGTCAAATTTAGTTTTTGAAAAAATAAAATTAAGATACTAAAATCTAACCCTAAAACACACATACAATACTATAACATAGTTACCAAACCCTAAACTAAAGAATATCATGACTAACTTACATTCACTTATCTATGTTGAAAACTATTTATTTTAATAAATCTAAATTTACATCATTTATTAATGTCTATAATTGCATTATTAGGATTTTTTACTAATCAAAATAATTTTTTTTATAAAATTTATAAATTATTTTTAAGATAAACATCATGAAAAGACTTTTAGGGAAGTCTTATCAGTCTTCTCACTCGCAGAGTTATAATAGTAAATTATATTACTATTTTTTGTTTAGTCATGAGGGGATGTTTGTAATTTCACTAGCTTTTGAGTTACTTTTACATTTGATTTGAATTGGGATAAACTTTTACATTTAAAATTAAGTTTTGAGTTATATTTGGCAAATTTCCTTTTTTTTTGTTAAACTAATTTATGGGGTCATATGATACCTTTATTCCTCTTAGCTCATCCATTCGCCATACCAATAGTCAGAAGCTTCAAATGATAAGAAGTCAACTTAACTCTTACACATTCTCTCCGTAGATTATTGTTGTTCGTCCATGGATCCATCGATTAAAAAGGATAAAACTGTGTATCACCTACAAAATTTGTGACAATTTTTGGTTCAGTTCGAGAACCATGCAGATACATATTCTAGTTAATATATATTTATATATTGTCTTTGTCTCCATTGTCAAAATTTACCAACTAGATAAGAAGTTAGATGTTGATAGAAAAAGATAAAGACGGTAGATAAGAGGAATGTTCCGTTGATATCTTAAGTAAGTTGCACGTAAGGATGTCCGTTTCTCGCTTTAAAATCGAAATCGGAATCTTGTGAAAATTTATGAAATTTAACTTTTACAATGGTTTAAAAGTTATATTTAAAAATTATATTTAAAAATTATATTTAAAAATTATATTTAAAAATTATATTTAAAAATATATTGAAAACATTTAATTTATTTTGGAATCACGTTTCTGTTTAATAAACACAATATTATAAATAAATAAAATATAAATAATATATTTTGCTGATAATAGGCTTCTCTAGAAAAATAATTAAGAGTGGGTCCACCTTGACTTACTCGTGACGTACGTTGTCTCTATTCTAAACATAACAACGTCATTAGATTACAGTCAATTTATACAGTAAGGAAGAACTAGAGACACGTCGGAGAACAATAACAAATCTGAGAAATGATGTGGATAACCTACTAATCAATTTCAAAGTAAGCAAAAATAAAATAAAGAGAAACTCGACTGAATCAAACACCTTAACTGAAGTTTTTCTTTTTGAATGAATTAAAAATTAGTTTCATCAAAAGCTTTTGTTTACATTTAGTGCATCATAGTCTTAGGATATTAGATCCTCTTCTGTTACAAACCAAAATCTGAGAATTCCTTCATACTTCCTTTCTCGCTTGGCCACCAAAGTACTTGATCTGTTTAGGATTGTTTTATCACCAATCTTATCTGAACTTCACCATGCATTCTCGAATTTCTTTTTCTCCATATAAGAAGATATAAAGTTGTCTGAAATGCATAGCAAATGCAGAATTTCGCATGAAGATCTACAGAGTTGTCTGAGATGAAGTTGATGATCGTGTTCCAGTTTGTTGTGAAACCTCATTTAATGATACCTTTAATCAGCATGTCCCATATGTACGAAGAATATGCAGTGGGGGCAATTTGGTGGGGGCAATTTGGTGGGGGCAATCCTATCCCCTAGTTCCCTATACATTATTTGCAAAGTGATTTTGACGCATGTCCTCTTTACAATCAATTTTACAAAATAAATGTAACATGATACACAAAAAAATGACGTGTCGTATAGCTAAATGTGATATAGATGATTCTAATTAATGATGATTTATATTTTTGGTAAGATTTTTAGAATATGGTAGTAGAATATACATCATCATTAAAGTAAATATATTCATAATATAATAATATTTTATTTTTTTGAAATATTATTTATTTTTACTACCAAAATATATTTTCAGTTTTTTTCTACAATATTTTAAAAAATTATAATTTTTAGTCATAATACCGTTATTTTTTTATATCTATAAATTTTAAAAATATCATTAGTTTTATTTTTTGATAATTATATAACTTTTATAATAATTTTTAGTTAATTATATACAAGTTGATTAATATATTTATCCAAAAGAAATAGATAAAAATCTATCTAAAATTATAATTTATATATATATAGAGATATATTTTTAATAAAATTTAAAATAAAAAAATATTTAATTTATCTTAATTTTAATTAGGTTCAACTAAATCAAAATTTATTTTAAAATATTGTTTAAAAAAATAATAAAATTTAGATGTAATAACAAATTCTAATTTTTTTATGGTGGCACTTGCTACCTTCTTGGGCAACGTAGGTTCGCCAATGAGAATATGTGCAGTTGAAAAAGATGTGATATCGATCTTCATTCACACTTTTACAGAGACCACAAGTAGCATTCATTTCACTACCATGTCCATAGTTGTTAATTTGTTCAAAACTGCAAGCCAAACGATGAATGAGTACTCGGGAGTAGAATTCTGAAACCAGACCCATGTGCCCACTCACAACTTGGACTCTCTCTTCTTCTCAAATTAATGCCAAGTTTCTTTGCTAGAGAACTTTTTAATTATAACTTGATCTCCTCCTCCACAGAACTGAATCATTCACTTCCATATTCTGTTTTTCTCTATAACAGCTTCAACTGCAGCCACGCAGCTGTTCTGTGTCTTCTCCGATGTTGCTCCGAATTTAGAACTTCCTCTATTGTTGCTTCATGGCAAATCCCCAAATCTTTAATCCCTCGGTCACGTAAAACGTCGTACGAAGAACCTTCTTAGACCAGCTCTCGTACCAAAACGAAGTATGTCGCCCATTACCAATTTCCATCTTGTGAAACTGTTTTACTATACTCCTTAGTTTGAGGATTTTCTTTCACATCCACGATCTCTGCTTGATTTCTCTTTAATTTCCTAAAAGTTCTTGCCACATTAGAGATAATTACCGATCTACTTCTCCCATAAAGAGAGCATAGGCCAAATCAGTTTCAACCCATTCACGACATTTACATCTTTAAGACGTCTCAAACCAAAGCCCTCTTCATGAAGAGGGCTGCATACATCAGCCAGGCAAACCTTTGCCTTTTTGCTATTCAAATCTGGTCCAAAAGCTGCTAGTAATTGCTCAATCTCCTTAATGCATTGACTGGGCTAGAGTTTCTTTATGAGAGATGTAAATAATAATTACAAGTTTTTGAATTCTTATTTCTAAATTTCAAAACTCAATTTTTTTTTATTGACACATATCTATACTTCTAAAGCAGAATCCCTGCTAAAATTATGTCCCTGTTTTTAGATAAATTTACATCGTAATGCCATTACTTCTTTTGATTTTTTTTTAAAATATTTTTGCCTGCTATATATTCGACCAAATAATAAATGTATGTTAGGAGAAATATCCTTTCGATTGTTAAACAAAAGGCAACTTAAGCTATTTGGCAATCTAAAATGACGGCTCCTACATTAATAATAACACGTACCATTGAGATATTTATTTATAGTTTGCTATGGTAAAAATGATGACACGTACCATTGAGATATTTTTTTTATATATATAAAGTATATTCGCTCCCTTACATTTTTTAAAATAATGTGTATAAAAAATTGCATTGAGTTCACGCAGATGGATATGAATCATATGATTCCAGTCTCATCACTTCTAGAGTTTATATAATCACTTCATTATCAAATAAAATATTTTAATTTCAAAATTAAATCATTCCTTCCACCAAAAGAAGTTAAACATCAGAAGCAAAATATTTTCTTACAATAACATCATTTTGACCATATTTCTAGCAACTATCAAACTTTCAGAAATGTGATTTCCAAATCAACAAAAGATTTTCACAAAATCTTATAAATTCAAAATAAGTTGGAAAACTATATCTCAGAATTAGTAACTTAATGCAACTAAAGATTTAGTAAGATTTCTATAGAAAAATTCTACGACGTCGAGTTCAAATTAATAAAGTTTAGACGTTATAAAAAACATTTCTATAGAAATCAGCTATTATTCAAAAAATATAGTATATTTAATATCTATTTAAAGTATATTTTTAGACACAATATACGTTTCTAATTTTATAGACACTAAACTTACTCTATATGTACTCTTTGCTATAAATATTATCATCTACACTATATATCTTTGTCTTATGTAAGTTTTATTTTTTAACAATTACAAAAAAAATATACAGAACAATTTGAACAAATATATTAGGCTCTATTATTTAAAATAAAATGAACTTTAACCAATGTGACACATGTTGAAAGCACAAAATATCCTCTTTTGACTGGAATATAACTATACTCATGTGAAAATGATATTACGTAAAATACAAACTACACGTTAAATGTACAGTTATTATTTTATTCAGAACTAATTATATTATTGAATTCGCTAAAAATAAAATTATTGTGTTATAATACAAATTATAATCTAATACAACTGTAAATATATTTTTTCATTTAAAAAATAGTTTATAAGCTCAAATGATTACTATATGTTACTTCATAAACTCTTGTTTTAGTCTTTATCCAGAAATTCAAAATCAAAAAGCTAAACATTTATCACTTTCATAATCAAAATAAAATCTTTAGTAAATTATTTATTAGCTAAAACCAAAAGTTAACACACTAAACAAAATAACTGAAATAATTAATAATATAAATTAGTATAAAATTTTATTCACACATTAATAATCCCACGCTTTTAAAGGATGAGTTAAAATCTAATTAGTTTCTTAAACCAAATAAGATACCAAGATATCTTTTTACTAGTACATCAAAATTATTCACCATTAAAATTAACACTAAATAAAACTGTAGAATATATATATATATATATATATATATATATAATTGTTCCTCATCCTAATATGTCACCTAGAAAGCCTAGCGATTACTCATAACCATCTTTGTCAATATATATATATATATATATATATATATATTCTATTTTATTAATCATAAAATATCTCATGTTTATGGAAAGACTCACACTACACCCTAAAGAAAGGTTGGTAATTTTTGTAGGGTTTTGCCATGATATAAGTTCTATTTAAAGTATTTGTTATATATTTTGAGTTGATTTTAAAGTTTTTAAAGATTTATGTACGTTTTGGACGAGTTTGGAGATTCTGAAGCATTTTGAAACATAAAGAGAAGTGATGTTGAAGAGAACAAGCCTAAGTCGATCTTTACACATAGCTTCGATTAACATTCCTTAGTGTTGCTCGACACCAATTGAGCACATGCAAACCCGACGGGTTTTATGCAAGTTTCAAACATTGCAATTAAGTTTAAAAGTTTTTTTTATTTGCAACAGAATCCAAGACGTGTTTTACCCTATATATATTTACTATTCTAAAGTCATTGTTTATGCTACACATTATTATTTTTAGAGAGTTTTCAAGAGACAAACTCTTCCGATGAATATTTTGAACTCGGATTATAGTTAAGAAGGTCTTGACCTTTATATTATCTGAAAGTTCACTGCACAGAAGACTTTCCAGACGACTTATAGTTAAGTCGTCCAACATTCCAGACGACTTAACTTTCAATATTCTACGAAGTCTTCTGTGCAGAAGATAGGTTACAAAAAAAATACAAAAAGGTTACATTAAAAATACAAATCAAGTTCATACAAACATCAGCTTACAAATACAAATCAAGTCCTAATCTATCATACATCATACGTTTCCAGGTTTTCATCATTGTTCATGTTTTCTTTCTCATGCTGGCCAATAAGCTCTTTAAATATATCCACCTCCATCTTATCCCTCATAGCCTTCCCGTTGGCCTTAGCAAAGTCTTTTTGATTAAATGACATCTCAAGAGCAGGACATTCAATGTACCTTAGAGCGTACACGCCACAATCACCAGCTCGGGCCGAAGGTATATTGGTCGGTCTCTCATATGTGAATGACTCCATTGATAATTGGTCACGTTGTTTGATGGAAGCGCACTCAAAAAGCAGATAATGGACCAGGTGGAGAAAAGGCTCCATTACCACATCGAGTTCTTCTGGGGAGATACATGAACGAATGTTGTCCCAGACGACTATGTGCCTCTTAGGGATCGATATCCATATAGCAATCCAATGAGTGTCGTTGTAGTTCACTTGCGCATAGATATCATCAATATCCGCCCCCCCCCCACATCTTGTTCGATTGTCAAAATCATGGTATAGCGCCTGAATAATACTTCCACGCCCCACCAGGGAGTCTTCTTCCTAAACCGTAAACATCGGGCTCCGAGTCCTTAAAATCCTTGTAGTGGAATCTCCATTGCTGAGCAAAGAGATGATCAAGGAAGCACATTCTCTCACTCCTGAAATGTTGTGGCTTAGTGTCGTGCCCTCAGCACATTAATCCAAGCATCCATATGCTGCATATAAAATAATACAAGTCAGAAGATATCAGATGAATTACTGGTAAGTCGTCTACAAAGTCTTCTATGTAGAAAACTTACCAGACGACTTACTGGTAAGTCGTCTACAAAGTCTTTTACGTAGAAGACTTACCAGACGACTTATAAGACTACATAGCAGAAGACTAACACAGTCCTCCAGCCAAGATACAGAGGTTTGGAGGGTGTGATACCACCAAGTTGGACTTGTATGTGGTTTATTGTCGACAAGTGTTCTATAATGATTGCAAACACAAAATGTTGAAAAGAAATCAGTTTTTGTAGACTAAAGCAAGCTATTATGGGAAAAACAATCACTTACAGATCAATTTTCAACCAATCGGCGAGCTCCTTCAACTTCTTCTTGTCAATTGGTGCAAAGGGATTATAGTATGGATAAAGGTTTTTGTTTGGAATGACCACTTTGGTTGTGCTGTTTGCCGTATAAGGAGATTGTTTTGAGGCAGCAATTTTCCTTGTTCGATCACTCTTTGCATGGACAAGTGCCAAAGCAGCATCCCTCTTTTCATGATATCTAGCATCCTCATGCTGTATATTCAAAACAGTGGGTGTATATTTGGCCAATAAAACAAGGCTCCCATCTGCAGACACATCTGAAGCTTTATTCTTCTCCCCATTAACACTTTCACTAACCCTAGGAGAGAATTCTTTACTAACCCCGGGTTCGTGCGAGATGTCCCTTTAGGTTGAGAGGTAGTGTGTTGAGATGATGTCCCTTTCCTTTTTATGGTAATACCAACATTCTTCTCCACTGCTTCCACCCTTTCCGACAGATACTTGATCTCCTTCAGGCACGTCCCAAACCCTTCCCTCATGGCATCAACTATGTCTTTGAAATTTCTTTCAATATCCTCTTTGGTCATCCCACCAACAATCATAGTCACCTCTGAACGAGCCTCTGTAGGAACCTTTTCACTAGCCTCTATATGTGTCCCTTCACTAGCCTCTGCATGTGCCCCTTTACTAGCCTCTTTACGACCTTTCTTCCGAGGTCTTAGACTGTCTTCCTTCACCACAACTATCGTTTTCTTCGATGGACTCAAAACCGCCGGCTTTGTATTGACCCAAGTATCGGTGGCTTCCCAACAATCCATGGTCCACTTCCATGGTCTCTGATTAAACATGACTTTAATTATGTTCTCCGCGGCCAAGTCCTTAACTTTAAAGTCCTATTTTGGAAACATTTCACCAGTGTCCTTATAAACAAAGTTGATCACCGTAGTTTGCAGTAAATAGAAAATATGAACTTAGATATTTGACAGATTAAGAAAGATGAAAAGAAAAGTCTTCCTAGACGACTTATAATTAAGTGTTCTACTAAGTCATCCAGCTGGAAGACTTTCCAGACAACTTAATTATAAGTCTTCTACTAAGTCATCCAGCTGGAAAACTTTCCAGATGACTTAATTAT
Organism: Moricandia arvensis; assembly: GCA_905132765.1. Taxonomy (NCBI): domain Eukaryota; kingdom Viridiplantae; phylum Streptophyta; class Magnoliopsida; order Brassicales; family Brassicaceae; genus Moricandia; species Moricandia arvensis. Next base: position 56,795 of record CAJHQP010001128.1, read on the forward strand.
AAAATTCTACTAAGTCGTCTAGTAGGAAGACTTTCCAGACGACTTTCGAGACGACTTAATTATGGTAGTAAAGAATTGAAGTAAATACATGTCTGCAGATAACATCTTTAAAGCATATGCGTCTTTTTCACCCATATAAGCCAATATCGGTGGAGACGGTCTGCTTGGTATGGGATTACCATAATTAGCACCCGATTCTGGCAGAACTGTGTACACCTAGACCTGGAGAGCTTGTATAAACCCATCAACAGTGTAACAACCCGAAATATCTTTGCTCTTCACAGAGTCCATCAGCACCTTGAACGCGACTTTCACCCATGGATAATTCTCAGACCGTTCTAACTTCATCACTAGCCTTGCAAGACTAACCCTTGTAGCGGTTGAATACTTTATCCCTTTAATGTATCCAGAGAAGATGGAAAGGTACCCGAGCCGCTTCCAATCATCCCAAGACCACCATCCGCATCTCTCAAGTGATGTTATTATCTGCTCAGTAGATGGTCCAGCTTCGACATGAACTCCCAACATCCCCTAGAAAAAGCCAACTCCTTTGTAACAACACACTTCGGTCTCTCAAGGTCCTCGATGTACTCGCAGTTTAAACCAGTGAGGTATTCAAACTCTAACAGTGAAAACCTCACAGGTTGTGGACCAACGAGACTCCACAGCTCATACTTCTTCTTTATGTCCAGCTGGAAACCGATGATGTAGTGAATCAGCCTTGAAGCCCAAGCAAATCCCAGCTCTTTGAACTTGATGAAAACTCCCAACTTCGACTCCTTCAGCTCTTCATATTCGTCACCATGAAGAGATTTCTTTAGAGCAGTATACAACTTCGAACAATCCGTATGATACGAAATAACTTTCATTGCGGGGGGCTCTCCCCCTAATGTATGTAACCTACGAGGGAGTTCTAGAATATCCATTTTTTGTCTGTAAAACAGACAAAGGCAACCATCTCAAACACACAACCATCTAGTATAACATTTTAATTATAAGTCTGGAAGACTTGCCATATGACATATGATTAAGTCGTCTGGAAAGTCGTCCAAGACTTCCAGTAGAACATTTTTAAAGCAGACCTAAAAATTCGGAGAAGATATAGTCGCATTTGACACAGCGGTTATAGATCTGCAAAAATAAACGTGAAAAAGCGCGATGAGAACGAGTATATAAATTGATAGAGACAACGTTTTATGTTCATATTTTCCTCAATCAATCACTCAACAGTAAGAGATATAACTTACCAGAGGTGGAGTTCAACGAGGTGCCTCTGAGAGAAACGACGCTAGGGTTTACAGACAAACGGCGTTAGGGTTTCCTCTCAGATCTGAAATAGAGGAAGCGGCGGTGAGAACGATGGTGAGAACGACGGTGATAACAGCGGAGAGATAACCGGCGGTGAGAACGATGAATTAGAGAGAATCGACGAAAATCGCCTTCGAAATCGTCTTTGAGAGAAACGACGTTACGATTTTCGGAATTTCATGAAAAAGTAAATAAAAAATATCTTATATATGTCCGGTAAACAATTTGGTTAGGTTTAAAAGTATATTGGTAAAATGGTAAAATGAAAGGTTTGGTCCGGTTTGAACGACTTACTCGTAAGTCGTCTGTTGAATACTGTACATCATATGACTTACTAGTAAGTCGTCTACCGTAAATATATTCACCAGACGACTTACTAGTAAGTCATCCCAGACCCTAAATTTAATCCATAAACTAAATTGACTAAATTAACTAACTAACCACGTTATAAAATCAAATTATACTTAAATAGTATTTACTATACACAGAAATAAACACACTTAGGTCAATTTTAAAATTTTCAAAAAAACATTTATGCTTTCCAAAATCTAACCCTAAGAACACATACAATACTACAACATATGTTGGCAAAACTTAAACCAAAGAATATCATGACTCACTACTTTCACTCATCTATGTTGAAAATAATTAACTTTTGCTATATCTTAATTTATATCTCTTAAAACATATGTTAATTACATGATTTCAATTTTTCACTTATCAAAATATTTTTTACAAAATTTTAAAATTATTTTTAAGAAAAACTATAATAGACGACTTGCGCGGGTTAGAAACGGAAGAAAATTTCATTTTTTTGTTTGTTCACAAGAGGTTGGTTGTAATTTCAGTAGCCTTTTAGGTTATTTTTGCATTTGATTCAAGTTTATGTTTACTTTTGCATTTGAAATCAAATTGTGAGTCATATTTGGCAATTCTCCCTACTTTATATGGCATCAGAGTTAAGATCTACATAATTTTTCCGCAATACAATAAACTCTACTAGAAATACTTCTATGACTCTTGTTCATCATTCAAAGATGTCTGAATTTCATACTGCCTCGTATCATCAGGCTGGTTCTACGACAACAATTCAACGGGACGACAACTCTCCATATCATCTGAATCTGTCTGATAACCCTGGTTCTCTCATCAAATATGTCCTACTTACCAACGACAACTATCCGGAATGGTCTACAGAACTTCGTAACTCTCTACAAGCAAAACAGAAGATCGGGTTTATAGACGGGGCGATCTCTAAGCCAGTCAAAGATAATCCAGATTACACTCGTTGGCTGGCTGCAAACTCCATGATCGTGGGATGGATTAGAACATCGATTGATCCCAAAATACGATCTATGGTAACGTATGTTCTGGATGCGCATAAGTTGTGGGAAACCCTAAGCTTTAGGTTTTCCGTGAAAAACGGAGCTCGCATACACCAGCTTCAAGACGAAATTACTAATTGTAAACAGGACGGTCAACCCGTTCTAGACTACTATGGGAGACTTACTAAATTGTGGGAAGAGTTGCATAATCTGAAGACGTCTTGCCCATGTACATGTGTTGCAGCGGCGGACATTGAAAAAGAAAAAGAAGATGCACGTGTACACAAGTTTCTTTTCGGCCTCGATGACTCACGATTTCTCTCTATCCGATCGCGTATAATAGATGAAGATCCTTTATCTGGTCTTAATGTTGTTTACTCAAGAGTTATTCACAAGGAGCAAAACATGGTTACAACCCATTCCAAAGAACAAAGATCGGATATTATGGGATGGCTCATGGTTTTACCAATTTGTGTGGCCGGCTTCGATCAATCGTACATTCTAGATTATCCAAAAAAGCAAAAAATACTGAAATATTTTCTAAACATATTAAAATACTAATTTTTTTTTCAAAAAATACTTAAATGGATTTTTAGTGATAGATCAGCATATAAACGACAGCTAAAATTAACAACAAATAAATAAATTGCAAGGAAATATATGTAATTATCCCTATATATTGTTTAGAAAAAAACGAGCGATCACTCATAATCATCTTTGCCAATATTTTCTACATCTGTCTGTCTCATGCATATGCCTCGACTTCAAGAAGAGGGAAGCGGTCCATTTCGTGGCCTTTTGTTGTCGACCGTGGGTTCAGCCCGACCGACAGAAACGGGTACGATCCACGAACCCACCGGCATAGACCTAGCCATGAAACTCCACTACATAAAGGCGGCTTATATTTACTCGGCGGAAACGGCACGTGACTTAACCGTGATGCACGTGAAAGAGACCTTTTTCACAGTATTCGACCAAATCTCATGGATCACTGGCAGGTTAAGGCGGCGAGCTTCGGGACGTCCGTTCATAAAGTGTAACGATTGTGGCGCGCGTTTTGTTGAAACTCAGTGCGACCTCACAGTGGAGGAGTGGCTACGTGTACCGGATCGGTCCGTTGATGAGTCTTTGGTTTATCATGAGCCAGTTGGACCGGAGTTGGCATACTCTCCTTTGATTTATATTCAGGTACGTATATCTCTTTACTAATTTGAGTAAAATATTAGACGTTTGAGGTGTCCCTAAAATAAATATCTACATCCAATTTTTGGACCACTACATCCAATAATATATATTTATATTAAAAAATACTCTCTTCGTTTTATATTAAATGTTGTCGTAAAGATATTTTTTATTACAAAATAAGTATCGTTTTCGATGTAAAATTTATTAATTCTATAATATAATTTATTTTTCTATTGGTTAAAATATGGTTAGGTGTATAAATAATAATATTTTTTATAAAAAATATGTAAAATTAACTAAAATGACATTTAATATGCAAAATAAAAGATATAACGTACGTAAATCGAGATTGGCATTTGCAACATCGCCATCAAGACTGATTCTAGACAAAAAGCAATACTTTATCCGTTTTAAAATGAAAATGATCTATAAATAATGTTTTTTGGTGTTTCAAAATGTATTTGATTTTAGCATAAATTTATTAAGACATCTCGAAGTTTACATTATAGTACTAGAGTCTACCCACTTTCTGCAACCTATTGCCTAGCATTTAATCGTTGTATATATTTTCTTTGCAAGTATCCAACTTTCTGCAACCTTGACTAGTATTGGTTCTCGCTAGGGATTTTAAATGTCCGGCCAAGGCTTTGTCTTTTATTGTTTAAAGTAAATTTAATTCTATTTTAACCCAGTCATATTTTAATGGGAAATTACCAAAAATATTCCTCGTACTATCTTTCAAAAATATCTTAATAACTTTTATTCTTATTTTTTAAGAGGAAAAACACACTTATAACTCTTGGGTTAATTAATCTAAGACTTAAGGTTTAGATTTAAAGAGTGGTGTAGGGTGGGGATAGGGTTTAGGAATTTAAAATTTAGGATTGTAATTAATTTAAAAAAAATTGCCCCTCAAAAAATGATATTTTTGAAAATGTCTCTTTAATGAAGGTAAAATTGAAAAGTGGTACAAAGAAAGTGGTATTTTTAAAAATTCTCCTATTTTAATTATACTAGGTGTTTGTCTGCAATTTTGTGAATATTTATATTATATCAAAAAATATATTATGTCTACATTGTTATAATTTTTGAATAATAATTAGAAATTTAAACATTTCAATTATTAATTTCAAATAGTTGAATAATCAAAAATTTCAGTATATTATTTTAGAAGATCAATGAGATTTAAAATAGTTCGATAACATAAATTTTAGTCATTAAAAATTTTCTCTTACATAAAAGTATATATTATAATTAATTTAGATAATTGGTTATACAATTACTTTATATTTTATTTTAACACATGAAATAACCGAAAATACTGTACCTTTCAACAGAAAAGAGTGTTTTATTTTTGTATAGCTCCAATAGAACCAATATAATCAATGACTTTTATCATGAAAATCTTTTGTAAACGTTTTTATGTAAATTTTAAAAACCTTGAAAAGTTCTAATAACTCTTCATCTACAAATCTAATTCTTTTATATAAGAATACATAACAATCAAATTTTTTCTATTAAAAATGTTAAAATATTTTTTTTATCATCACAAAATTACGAAAATACACGGTCGTGTCTCCTGTGAACCAAACTGGTAGCTCGCTGTCCATATGAACGACGAAGGACGACTGCTTCCTGGCACTGCGTGCAAGACTATCCGCCTTCCCATTACGTGTTCGTGGTATGTGGACGATCACCGAATCGTGAAAACACTCATGCAGTTTCTTTATATCCTCCAGATAGCTCGCGAAGGCTGGCCAATTTCCTGGATCCGACACCATGGCTACCAATTGTGAACAATCTGTTGCGAACGTTATCCTGAACTGTCTCAAATTGCGCATACATTCCATTGCCCATATTAGAGCTTCCACTTCCGCATGAAGAGGAGATAAGGTGGCTCAGGTGTTCCTTGCTCCCAGCAATCCCTCAAAACCCTCTAAAGTGTTATACCAGCCTTGTCTAGAGAAGAGTTCTGTCTCTTTCCAGGAGCCATCTATGTTAAAGTATTTTATTTAATTATATATAAATAATTGATAAAAATAAATAAATTGATAAGACATATATATTCTTTCTCTAATTCTACATTTAGTTACCATAAATAATTATATGTAATATCACTTGTGTTATTTGATAATTTTTATTAATTAATTCTAGAGTTACCTTTTATTTTATAAGTTGAATAATAAAAGTGAATAACCAATCAAATTATAATTATTTTTAACTAAATTTATTAACGACACATAAGCAAAACATACTTAAGTGATTTCTCAATTAATATATAGTAGGAATTATCTCCTTAAAACTAATGATAAAATTGGTTAAGGTAAAGATGAAAACATTTATTAGGAAATGGTAGTTTAAACAATTTCTTTCATAATTTTATGAAATCACAAATCACACTTTCTCACTCATTTTTTATTTAGTGTTTAACATAAAACTCAAATGGGTTAAAAACAAATTCTTCGTTAAATTATCTCCATTCATCACAGTATTTTATCAAACACTAATTCATCAGAAAAAAATATTTTTATTAAAACTAAACATAGTTTAGATATCTTTTAAAAGTATTATTTTATTTATTTTAAATTACTTTAAAACATACCTATTTTAATAAAATCTTTATATATAACATAAAAATAATATTTATAATTTTAAATAACGCAATGTTATTATTTTAGGCATATATACTTAATATTAATGTGAGATCCAATGTTAAATTTTAAAAAAAAATTTATTTGTATAAAATTTGTTAAGTTTTTATAATTCTACATTTTAAAAATTTTGTTATACCGCAAAAAAACATCTCATTATTTTTTAAATAATATTTTTTTACTTTCAATTTATATTATATTTTTCATTTTTGACTTTAACAATTGTAGAACTCGTAATTGTTATTGATCTTTCTTATTCAATTTATCTTAAACGTTTTAAAAACACATCAAACTAATAAGTTCACATTAAAGTAACACAAAAAACATATATCTCGACAAACAAATAAAAATTAAATCATAGAAATATAAAAGAACCAAGCAAACAACAATCATATTTTATTATTTTCCCTCATGTTTTTATTTATGTCTCCTTTTTTGCCTATTAAAAATAAGCATGTTAATTATATTGTAATCAAAGCTATATAAACTATATAAATAGAGTATTAACTTTAGGAAAAGCTTGTGTTTGATTACTATAATTTTAAATAACTTACCATATAATAGTTTTAAATGAATTATCATATAATAAATGACTTATCATGTAATAATTTTAATTCATCTGTTTATATTAATAAATAATTAAATAAAAAACTCTTGATTAATATAATTTTAAATGATTTATCATATAATTTTTATGTTTTAAAATATAAAAATATTTTAATCGTTTCTAAAGTGATAAATCATCTATGATATTACATTGTCATTGGAAAATGATTGGAAAATTTTAAATTATATATTTGACTGTTTCACAATCATTTGATATATTTATAGAATATATATTGCGAATGAGTGAGTTTAATTAATATAATTTTAAATGATTTATCATATAATTTTTATGTTTTAAAATATAAAAATATTTTTTCTAAAGTGATAAATCATCTATTATATCACATTTTCATTGGAAAAATGATTGGATTTTTTTAAAATTATATATTTAACTGTTTCAATTCATTTGACATATTTTAGAATATATATATATCTATATATATATATATATAGCGAATGAGTGAGTTTAATTAATATTATTAGGTTTAGATTATTTAGTTTATGAAATCTATAATTTATTGTATTCACTATTAATATAAATATATTAAAAATTGCTTTTATAATTGTTTATGTAGTATCATATGGATTTATATGTATATTATCAACATATATAATGTAATCTATGATATTTAATTTATTTATATAAATAAATAATGATAATTTATCTATATTTAGAATGTTTAATTTTTTTGTTTGGAAACATAGATTGAACTAGGTAATTCTAAGATTAGTTTCTTTGAAAATATTTAATTAAATAAATAAAAAAACAACAACCAATCAAATTATAACAATTAATTGGAGAACTCTCATATGAGCGACACGTCAGTACAAATCACTTAAGTGACTTTTCAATCAATATATAGAAGGATTTAAATCAAGGAAAAGCTGACACCGGGATTGGCCTATTTAATTTTTATGCATGTTAACAAATGTTTGTATATTAATTTTACTTAAAATTTACATTTTAACAACTAAAAATGTGATCATATAAATAAAAAAACTATAAATTTGAATTTTCTAACAAATAAAATTATTTTTTCAAACAAAATCACAAAATCGAGTTTTCCGTCAAAACAAAAAAATATTGAGTATTTCGACCAAAACCAAAAATTCATGTTTTCCCGCCAAACCCATAAAATCTTGTTTTCCCACTTAAACCGCAAATCCAGTTTTTTTCATCAAACTCGTAAAAATGATTTTTTCTACCAAACTTGAAAAATTGAGTTTTTTTCATCAAACTCGTAAAAATGATTTTTTCCATCAAACTTGAAAAATCGAGTTTCTCGCCAAATTTTTAGAACCAAACTTTTCCTCTAAACTTGAAAATTGAGTTTTCATGTCAAATCGAGTTTTGGGGCCAAATTCGCAAAATTTAGTTTTTTTTCAAAACTGAAAAATTGTAAAAAAATGATTTCGCAGTTGTAGGAGAAAAATTCAATTTTGCAATTATGGCAAGAAAACTCAATTTTTCGGTTTTGGCAAAAAAAACTCGATTTTTTGGTTTTGTCGAGAAAATTGATTTTGCAGTTTTGGCGGAAAAATCGATTTTTGAGTTTAACGGGAAAATTCAATTTTGCAGGTTTGATGGAAAAACCCGATTTTTGGTATTTGAACAAATATAAAATTTTAAATAAATATCTAAATAGTGTATAATAATTGTGTGAATAAAAATTAAAGGGGTTAAAATTTTAACCTTGTACATTATAAGGTTAGCCATTTTTTAGCCATGAAAATAAGAGTTAGAAATATAAAATATTTTACAGGGTTAGGACTAATCCTATTAGACTGAGCCCATATTAACATCCCTGGTTTTAGCTAAAGATCTACCTTGGTTATTCAATAGATAATTCAAAGGTACTTTTAGAAGAAAATCTGTAATAAAGAAAGGAATTACATCGTTAGGGTTAAAAATCATTGTTCAAATATTTGGCATGGTCTATACAGTTGCATGACAAAATTGATGCTTACTGAAAATGAAAAAGTATATTCCTCAAGCAAAACAAAAGTAAAATAAGTGTCGTTTCAGTTTATTTATCGTTGTATAAATTTTTTTTGTTTTAAAATAAGTATCGTTTTATAATTTCAATGCATAATTTATTAACTTTATATCTTATTATATTCTTTTACTGGTTGAAATGTAATTAGGTATATAGATAATTGTGTTTTTATCTAGGAAATATGTAAAATTAAATGTTTTCTTAATCTGTGTGCATAAATTTAAAACGACAAGTAAAGTGAAACGGAGGTAGTAGCAAAGAGGTCCTCCATTTTGTTTAAAAAGCATTAAAGTAAAAAAAATTAGACATTCATTCTCATAAGAAAAGAACTGTTTTTGAAAAAGATGACATGACATCAAATTAATTATGACGTAGACAATTTCAGTTATATAAATTTATATTTTTAGTAAATTTTCAATAATATGATAATAACTCATATACATTATTAACATTAATAAAAATAAACAAATATTAGATTTAAATATAAAAATATTTTCACACTTAGAAAATGAAAAAAAAATCTAAATATTATTTGACAAGTGATTTATTTATATGTTATCATCACATTCATACAAAATGACATAATTTTATATAACATGACATCAAATTTAATATGACAAACAATTTCTTTTAAGTAAAATTATATTAGTTGTAATTTTTCTAATAATAATGCATGTATTATCATTAACCTTAATAGAAGTAAACTAATAATATATTTACAAATACAACAATATTTGCACAAATAGAAAACATAGAAAATTTATATATATATATATATACATATATAATCAAAATAAATTTAAAAAATATCTTACCAACTATAAAATTAAGATATTATTAATCAGGTAAAAAAATTAGATAGTTAATTTTTTTAATTTTAACCAAAACAAATTAAATGGTGTCAAGTTAAATCGTGATAAAATATCTAAGTTAAACGATTGACTTTTGATTTATTGGATTAATTAATAGATTATTTTAATAGTTTAATGTATCTTATATAAAGCAAACAAAACTAATATTTTTATTATCTAAATAATATAGTTGTTAAATATAATATAATTTAATTTTTAGAAACTATAAACTAAATTTTTATTGAAATTCAACGAAAATCTAGATAAATTAATATTGAAATAGTTGATCAAATTATAACTAATTGTTTTAATAATTTTAAATTTTTGACTGATAAAACTAAAATTTAAATATTATATTAACTAAAATAAAATATTATTATTTTGAAAATTATTATAATTGCACAATGTGCAGGAAGCTTCCCGGTAAACATTAAAAGAGTGGTCTAATCCATTTAATTTTTGGCGTAGATGATCCGGTTTAAGTGCGGTGGATTATCTTTGGGGTTTAGTTGGGCCCACATCATGGGAGATCCATTTTTTGTTTCTCATTTCTTCAACTTATGGATTCGGGCCTTAGCTGGTGACGAGATCTACTACCCCAAACCCTCTATCTCCGAAAGAGGTTTTCCGAAGCCGAATTCAACGGGAAAAGAACCGGTTTCTATCAACATGGTTGACCCGGTAAGAGACCTTTGGGTCGCTCCGAATAAAACCAAAATGTCAACGTACTCTTTCAATTTAAGGGTTAACCGGATACAATCACACTTACCGGTGGACGGAGATGAATTCGAGATTCTCAGTGGAATCATATGGAAATGCGTAGCGAAGGCGAGAGGAGAACCGGAGCCGGTTACGATCACGATCATCAGATCGGATCCGAACGGACTGAAACCTAGAGCAGTGAGAAACTGCCAGATGATTAGCTCCGTTCGCGTCGGTTTCTCGGTGGCGGAAGCGAATTTGGAGGAGATTGTGAAAGCAATCGGAGAAGCGGCGGACGAGAGGTGTGAGATCAATGAGATTGGAGAGAAAGATGATGGTGTTTTGGATTTCGTCGTCTACGGAGCGAAATTAACGTTTGTGGATCTAAGCGAAGTTGATTTCTACGAGGCGAAAATAAGGGAGACGTCGCCGATATTGGTGTACTGTAATGTTCAAGGGATAGGGGATGAGGGAGCTGTAGTGGTGTTGCCGGCGGCGGATAGGGAGGAGAGGGTTGTGATGGTGACGTTGCCGGAGGATGAGATGGAGAAGGTAGAATATGAACTGAAGAAGTGGGGTTTAATCACGCCGTTAGTTAACGGAGAATGAACAAGGATAGTGATATTTTATATATATATCACGTACGTTGTTTCTTTTCTTTCTTTATAAAGTGTGTTTACATTTCTATGTGTGATCAAATATGAAACAATGGCGAGTTTGTGTGAAGATTGAAATAAGTCAAACAGTTTGTAATCGTATAGTTAAAGGCTGTATGTTCGAATGTTTAATGGTAATAATGCATACTTGATTATTTTTTGTGTGTTGCAAAGCATACTTGATTATGTATGCGTATTAATACTAGTGAGCTCTATAGATACAAATTTCCTTTTGTTCTACTTTGTCAAACGATAAACTTACAATCCTTGACAACCGACATGATAAAGAATAGCCAAAAAGAAAGCAAATGTATTCTCTGTATCTATACATTCACTTTATCCCAAAAACAAAAATCTATACATTCACTAAAGTTTTCAAGTTCTACTATCACCTAATTCAAAACCCGAGATGAAGACATCCATAGATTCGTTCTCCTCCCCATCCTCCTCCTTGTGAGTCCTCAAGTTTAAAACAAAGACCAGGCCAACCGTGTTTGATCCTACTCCACAGGCTATATAACCAAAAAAACTCAGTCGTACCGGTCTATAAAAATATAGAAAAGGGCAAATACGGATAGCCTCTCCAACATGGGGCGAGACACAGAGTTTGAACTTATAACATAACTAATGACTACAAGTTTCTAATTTCATCACTAACCTAAGAAACCGACCCCTTATATAACTTACGGTTTTGATTCCTTAAATAGACGTTAACAGAAGTTACCTTCCTCTTTTACCTGAAAGCTTAAACAACAACCTCTCGTTTACATTGGAAGAATTGAAGTAGAAACAACTTCGATCGTTTTAAACAGTTTATCGAAAGTGGCATTGACTAAAATTTGAAAAAGTAGATGGTTCCAATTGGAGAAAAAGACCAGAGAACACAGTCTGTTACTTAAACAACTGATCATTCAGAACTAACCGGAGAGGATCCAACGCAGCGTCCTTTCTCTTCACCAGGAGAAGCTGACCGCAATCTTTCATGACGTTTTGATCTTTTATCTCCTGAACTGTTCCTCTTCTCTCTCGACCTCGAGTGTCTCTTATGTCTTGATGACTTCTTTTCATCAGAATACCCAGGGGATGTCCTTCTCTCTCTTCTATATCTACCCTCAGATGATACTGACCTCGACCGCCTTCCACTACGGCGCTTAGACTTTTTGTCCCTGCTCTGAGTCTCCTTGGCATGATGACTATGCTTACCTTCCACTGATTTTGACCTGGACCTCCTTCTACGTGATCCTCTGTTCTTATCTTCATCCAGCTCACTTCTCCTAGAAGACCTGTGTTTAGCTTCCAATGATCTAGACCTAGACCTTCCCCTCCTCTCCTCCTTGTCTTCAGCAACATCAATATTCTCATGAGAGCCATTGCTGATTTCCAATGATTTAGACCTGGACCTTCCCCTGTGCTTCCGTTTAGTATCATCAGAACTTCGGGATGCGTCTCTGGCTTTTTCCCGATCTTCACGAGATCTTGACCTTGACCGTTTTTTGTGATGTTTCAGTTCCTCATCACTTACTTCATCCTTCTTATCTACAGAAGCTTCCACTGATCCAGATCTCGAACATGTTCTGCGTTTGTGTTTGGTTTCTTCATCATCTCTCGGTGTTGAGTTAGTTTCCTTGTGTCGCCTTGGCGATCGTGAGCCACCGCGAGATGATTTCTTATCACCATGAGATGAGCTATGCCGGTGTCTTGACAGCACAGAATCTTCCTGTTGGGATTTTCTCTTTTTAGGGCTCACACTCCTACTTCTCCTTGACCTAGATGAATGGTGTTCATCTGATCTACCGTATCTCCTACTATCATGAATATCCCTAGAATCTCTATATGACCTCCTCCTCTCCTCATAGGTTGATCGCCGATGATATCTGAACGGTGATCTTGACCTATGACTTCGTGGGCGGCGAAAGGGTGGTGAATAAGACGGAGATCTCCGCCTTCGCCTGTAACTAATTGGTGATTTTGACTTTGATCTAGACCTGGCAGGAGAGTTAGATGGCGACCTGCACAAGAGTGGTGACCATTAGTCCAGCTCTTAAATAATATGAACAAGTCACAAGTCATGAAAACACACCTAGGTTTCTGGTCATCTTCTTTTTCAGTATTTCCAACTCCATCAGGATTCAGCTTCCTGCTTATCTCTGCTGCTCTAGCTGCTGCAAGCTCGGTGGCAGACTTCATGGTGGCAGCCCTATTCGCCGCCTGCTGAGTAGCCATGGCTTGCTGCATCAGTATAGCCTGTTGGAACTGCAACTGCTGCATCGCGACTGCCTGTTGCATCATCATTGGTAGTGAGGATGAAGAAGAGTTATCCGAAGATGGTTTTTGAGGAAGCGATTTTGCAATCTCAACACTCAAAGGCCTACCACAGACTTCCATATTATTTAATGCCAAAGCAGCGGTTGCTTCTTCGGTCTTTCCGTATTCTATATAAGCAAGATCCTTTGAATCAGTTATAGTACAGTCAACTACTGTGCCACAAAAGCTAAATAGCTGCTTAAGCTGTTCAGTTGTAAGCAGTGGACTCAAGTTCCTAACTTGGAGAAATTTCTTCAACGCTTCCCCCTTCACTTCTTTTTCTGGGGAACCTAAATCAAAAGCTACTTCAACTCATGAGTATCCCAACAGGAAGCAACCTAAATTTCTATGTAATCATATCCACAGGGGACCCAAACCAAAATCGAGTATATATATTATAGAGAGAGAGACCAAGAATAAAAGGACAGATTACCTAAAGAGCCTTTGTTTGATCGAGCTTGTGCCTGCATCTGAGAAGCATGGGCTTGAAGGGTTTGTGCGGCGACAATAGCCTGAGCAGCAGCCATTGCTGCAGCAGAAGGAGCCATAGGTACCTGACTTAGATTACCCATGCTAGTTGTTGCAGCTATAGCAGTCATCAGCAAATTCTGTGGAGGGTGATTCAACTTGCACATAGTGTTTGCACATCTACCATTAAGATATTCCCGGCACACTTCCCCAAGAGAAGCTCCAACTCCAGGCAATATAACACCACCTGAAGGACCAGGGGAAATGCCTGGAACCATCCCTAACAGCCCCGGGAAAGCACCCGAAACAGAACCAGTGTAGTTCGGCATGTTGGGCATTGTCTGATTGATAAGGTTCGAGTATGAAGCTGGAGCAGAACCAATCAGTCCAGTAGAAGAAGACCCTGTTCCAGTTGTTTGATAAAGACAAAACCTTTACCAACAATAAAAGATAGGAACAAGCAAAAACAAGATGTTACCTTGGCTAAAGAAGACAGGGAAAGGACTTCCCATGATAGCAACCCCATTGCACTCAATGCTGACCATATAGTTACCTCTCTTAGGCACAACGTAGGTAACAGCATAACTCCCATCTCCAACATCTTTGACCACACCTTCCTGATCTGTACCACCAACACCTACACCAGGAGACACTTTAACCTTAATCAAAGCCCCACCGTTAGGAACTTTCCTTCCATCAGAGTCCTTGGTTACAACTATAAACGTTGACGGTGCACAAGCCGTTCCTCCACCTATCCCAGCACCGGAGGCCGTGGACTTACTCGGATCCACAGGACCGATTGGTTTCCTCGACAAGTAATCAGATTCGTCATCCGAATCGCTGTCGGACTCCGGTGAAGATGATTCCGGTACCGTGGACGACGGAGGAGGAGGTTCAATCAACGGGGTAGGTTGGTCGAAAGTGGCGTCAAAAGCTGCTTTAGCGGCGGCGTCTTTCTCTCCTTCGTCTTTGATTTTGGCGTCTTCGGCGTGTTTCGTCCAGAAGGGCTTACCGGCGTTAGAAGCCATCAAAGGAAGTGGCGATTAACAGCAATTTCTGCTTCCGTCGATCTGAGATGAGCACTTTGAATAGAGCAGAGGCTAAGCTTCCATCACCAAAACTAGAAAGTGAGAATGCAGAATGGGAAAATCTGATGTAGATCCACGGCGGGTCTAGGGTTTCTAGCAAATCGAAGAAAGAGAACAAAATCGAATCTTTTTTTTTTTATCTAAAGCCGCAAGCAAGTGGACGTTTTCTTCGTTTTCTCTTAGGTCCCTAAGGTTTAATTATTTTCACTGTGGCCCTTATTTATGTTTGCCTTGCATAAAAAACGATACACTCCACACCTAAAAAGTTACCACTGTCGATGTTCTTCCAATAGGCAGAGAAAGTAGTCATTGTATGGTTTGATCCTAGTTCCTCAGAGTGACGTGAATGTTGAGCGAATAACACCAACAAATCCAAACCTATGGACAATCAAAGAACAAATGATTTTTAGATTCCTCATCTTGTCCAAAAAGAATATAAGGTGTTTCAATAGATGGATCCCAATTTTTTACCCGAGTAAGAGTAGGTTTTCTATTTAGAAGGAAGAACCAAGCGTTGATCAAGTGCTTTGGCACAATAGCTTGACACCATACATATGAGCCCAAGGGACAATAGGATTCACCGGTCGAACTGAATCCCAAACTTGCTTGGACCAGAACTTATTATGAGGAGAAGACCCCACATACCAGCAACAAACATCTAGAGTTTTCGAAGGGTTCACCGCAGAGATAGCAGCCAAGACTACGAGTTGTTGGCCATAGTGTGCATATGGTAAAACCTGCATGTCCATCCAGAGAGTTAATTGGAATTCCCATATGAGAAGGTGTTACATAACCCATGAATAAAATGAAAGGAGCCAAAGGAGTCCAAGGATCATACCAAAAGAATGTTTCATTACTTTGTCCTATACAGATTCAAAGAAATCAGTTAATTAGAGAGCGGTGCTTTGGCAATCGGTAAAAAATCAGGAGATGTAGTGGTTTCTCTCGTTAAACACCCAGAATGATGACTTGGATAGATATTTAGCTTAACACCAAGCCACTCACAACAATCCTGATCTAAAAACAGAAACCAAATGATATTAAGACTGAAAACTGAATTCCAAGACGCAGTAGTTCTCAGACCCAAACCACCTTTCTTTTTGGGATAACATAAAGAGTCCCAGCTACCATAGCTCCATGAGCTGAGTCAAGACAACCTTTCCATAAAAAGGAAGTTGTCAAACTGTTTATTAACTTCACAATTCGCTTAGACAGCAGAAAAACAGATGTTCAGAAACCCACAATACTAGAATTTTTGGGACAAACCTAAATAACATACCGGAAGGCTCTGAGAGGAAAGAAAGAATTTTTGTCTATGATTATCTCCAACAGAGTTTGGGAAATCCCTAAAGAAAAAAGGGAGGTTTTCCAGAAAGCTTCTCAAACTGAGATGGAAGAGAATACGGCTGGCAACGATTTTTCTATCCCATTAAAAAAATCAGGAGGTCATCCGCAAGGGCTAAGTGGGTAAGTTCAATGTGACAACAACAAGGATGATAGTCAAAGATCCCGTCTCTAGCCTCATTGTTCAACATAACAGAGAGAACGTTCATAACCAAGACAAAAAGCGAAAGGAGATAGAGGGACCCTTGTCGAAGACCAAAGCATCCTTTAAAATAATATGAAGTGACCATGTTAATAGATAGATAGATAGATAGATAGAACGAGGGCGAACATATACGAGCTCTAATCCAGCGGACAAGATTATCCGGAAACTGACATGCTTGAGTAAAGATAGGATGAAGTCTCATCGAATAGAATCAAACGCCTTAGAGATGTCCACTTTCACGGCGTTTCTAGGAGAAGTATTAGTAATACCCATTCAACACCTCAGGAGCCCATGTTCAAGAAGTAACCTATCTTGTACAAATACTGTTTGGTTTAGCAAGTTAATGTTCACGCTTTTGAGACGACAAGAGATTAATCTTCGTTATAAATTTGTACAACGTATTAAGACAAGAGATAAGCAAATTCCTTAATTCTCTCAGCCCTTGGCCTCTTTGGAATAAGGACAAGTGAGGTATTGTTTAGGGCAGATGGCATGAAAGGGTTCCTGAAAAACTCCTTGACTACTTCCAAGATCTCAACTCCCAGAACCGACCATGTTTCCTTGAAAAGTTATGAAGGCATACTATCCTGACCATGAGTCCTATGTTTTGGCAGCTTGAATAAAGTGGACTTGATAAGATCTAGAAGATACCTCGCTACCAAGAAAAACTTTATGCATCTTGGTACATTTGAGAGTCAAAATCTTATCCAAAATGTCGTGTAAAGAAACATAATAATCTCCTCGGATAGTCTGAAGCACAAATGAAAAATAACTTTCATCAATCTTGCAAAATAATTCAATCATGACTTTTATATATATTTTTGATAATAATAATACAATACTTTTTAATCTTAATTTATAAATATAGTATAAATTAGCAATTTAAAATTGTAACCTTAATTCATAAACTTGCAGTGATTTAGTCAATCAGTAAATTTCTCTGTCATATGACATGTTAACAACAAAATAACATCACTGTTATGAAACTGAAGAACAACATTGTCTAAGATATTTGAATCTAAGCCAGCTTTGATAAAAAAAAAAGAATTTTGAATCAGAAAATACAAAACAACCTCGTTTTGAATTAGAGATTGATTTTCATTGCTTTCTTATATTCATTTGAGAAACTGAAAATGGATTCAAGAAAATCAAAATATAAGATATCAAATGTTTCTAAACTAAGGCAATTTTCATATAACTCTCGAACGTAAACTTTGTTGTCTTAGTGTTCTTTAAGAATGTTTTAAATGGCTATTTAGACATATTTTTGCTCAAAAATAACTTTTCATTAACCAACTAAGGTTCTCCTTTACACATACCTGTCTCTACAAAATATTTTAACTAAACTGGCACAATATAATGCAACTTAACAACATTAGACATAAATATAAAAGTCTTTTTTCGCTTAACTTTATTACTTTGATGCAGATATAATTCCCACCTTATATTTTGAATTTGCTATCAAGGATTGGGATATGTCTTGTATGATTGGTTTAAGTTTGGGCCATGGGGTTTCCTCTCATTTGCTCATTTTTGCCCTCTCCATTGAATCTGTTTCCACAATAACTTGGCAATAGCCGAAAACTTAGTGTAAGAACTGACATCTAATGCTTTTGGATTATGTTTCAATTGATGATCCCAATTTTGATAATCCTTTTGCACCTACCCGTAGCAATTTTCATGTGTAATCTCAGTTCACCCTTCCCACTCGACACTTGTCATAATCTTTGTGATATGCATCATCAGTGTTACATTTGATCCACTGTTGTGGAGGAGACTGCCATTATATACTTTGAAAGTTGCATATGAGATTTTTCTCCTCCATTATTCCATATCCAACATTGCCTTTTTCTAAGTATTAGATGCACAATAATTTCTGCCTTTAAATAGAAAATCATTCATTTTTTCATATGTATTCAAGGAATAAGCTTTATCATGCACTTCTTCACGCATATACTCCTTTTTATAATTTTCTTTTTTGTAGAATTCTTTTTTTTTTTTAGATTCGTAACACGACTAGAGTAGAGAGATCCGATAATTTTTACTATCAGAAGAGCATGAACGGAGAAACTGCACAAAGTAGCCTCGTATATGGACATTGGAAGAGTACGTGGTTGATTGATGCATCACCCATGAACTTTGACCGCAACTACCATCCTTTGAGATGTGGCTTTTTTTGAGTGACTTTTATTTTTTTTGTAAATTAAAATTAATCAAATAAACATACTACATTTTAATTTTATTATCCGTTTTGTTTGAGATATTACATGAGTATTTAATGGATGAGCATGCTCTAAGTTGTCTGGTCCATTTTTTGCTGATGGCATTTAACACGGTTGATAATTATCTTATATTTTTAAATTCAAATACAAATATAATATTATTAAAAATAATAATATAAATGTTATTTATGTATTATAGTAATTCACGAACATTGGTTTTAGTTAAGTGAAAAAATGGAAAATTCATATATGGAAAATAAATATTAATGTAAATCAAATAGAATTTGTAAAGAGGAAAATAAATAAATACAAGTAAGAATGAAGATACTTTGACATAAGTAAAAAAGATTATAAAAAAATGGAAAAGAAAGCAATAAAAAGAAGTGGGGGAGCACGAATGAATGTATAAAAATGGAAACGAATAATAACAAAATATCTTGAGCTGTTTGCGTGACCAATATCTTGCTGGATTCCCTACTGATTCTTAATTCTCTCTATCAACCTTTTAAATTCATCCAAAAGCCCTAAACTTTTTTTTTCTTTTTTCTTTTAAAGAAAATTGTTTCAGCACACAGCTAGAAAATCAGTTGTCCCTTCCTCCCACATTCTTCTTCTTCTTCTTCTCCTTAATTTTGTGGGTTTTTTTTTTGGAGAAGAAAAAGGTATTTTTCAAAATCGAATATTCTTCTAAGAGGGCACGTTCTTGCTCTCGTGATATTAGTCCTCGTTTGTTTCCGTAATCATTTGGTTTGATTGTAATCACTAATCAGCAATGTAATAATCTGAAACCGTGTTTGAGTTCCGTGTTTGATGATGTGTTTGGCATGTTCTTCACTTTGGCTTGTCTCTTTTAAAACAAACTTGATTGGAGAGAATTATTAGTTAAATGTGGATTTAAAAAAAGGTAACGTAGACGAGAGGGTTTTGAGTTCTCTCTTACGTTTTTTTTTCTCTTCTGCTAAATTAAATCAAAGTAACAACAGAAATGTTCAAAGTTTGAATAATCTTCTCTCAAGCATCGATTTTGATTCTATTCTTTGAGTAAATTTTGTCCTCTTCTTCTTCATTTTTTTTATAACTTTCTGGGTTTAAAGATTTTGTCTTTGTTTTGTTTGGTTGATGAGCTAATCATTAAAGTGATAGAATCTTTTCTACAATCTATCAATAAAACCAGATTTAATTTTAGTCAAAAATCTCATTTTGATCACTGTTCATAACCTGTTTTGTGTTTTCTTTTAATCTACAGGTGAACGTTGTTTTAATTCTTGTGGGAGCTTATTTTTAACTCTTGTGGGAGCTTATTTTTAACTCTTGTGGGAGCTGATTCATCTTTCTTATATAAGTATATAAAAAAAGCCAAGATGGATCAGATGTCATCTGATAACATAAATGGACTCATATTAGCAGTCTCTTCAAGTATCTTCATTGGCTCTAGCTTCATCATCAAGAAAAAAGGTCTCAAGAAGGCCGGTGCTTCCGGAGTCCGAGCAGGTCCTTTCTTTTTTTTAATTAAAACTTCTGTTTTTTGCAAAGATTAGTTTTAAGTAATTGTTTGTGTTTCTTCTTGTTGATCAGGTGAAGGAGGACATGGATACTTATATGAACCATGGTGGTGGGCTGGAATGATAACTAGTAAGTCTTATCAAAACTACACAAGAATCTGTTTGAATTGTAATGAGAGATTAATCATGTGTGTTTTGGTTATCTCCATTTTAGTGATTGTTGGGGAGATAGCCAATTTTGCAGCCTATGCATTTGCACCAGCTATTTTAGTCACACCTCTGGGAGCTCTAAGTATTATATTTAGGTATCATTGTTGAATACCTACTCTAGTATCACTATACTAAGGTTGTACTGTAAACTATAGTTATCTTGAAAACGGAAAGAAACACATGTTTTATGCAGCGCAGTGTTAGCTCATTTCATTTTGCAAGAGAAACTGCATATATTTGGGGTGCTTGGTTGCGTTCTATGTGTTGTTGGGTCTACAACTATAGTCTTACACGCCCCGCACGAGCAGGAAATAAAATCTGTCAAGCAAGTTTGGAAGCTTGCTATTGAACCTGGTATATATATTATATGATCATAAACACAGGTTTTGATGTGCAAGTAGATTCTTGTAAAGAGTGATATGCAAAGTTTCTGTTTGATCAGGCTTTCTGGTGTACTCTGCTGTGATTTTGATTGTGGTGCTTGTACTCATCTTCTACTATGAACCTCGCTATGGGAAGACTCATTTGATAGTATATGTTGGAATCTGCTCTTTAATGGGTTCTCTTACTGTAAGCTCTCTTCATCTCTCTCTCTCTGTTAAGTATGTTTCCTCAAGCTTTGTCTCTTGTGTTGTTAGGTTATGAGTGTAAAAGCTGTGGCCATTGCCATAAAGCTGACGTTTTCAGGGATGAATCAATTCAAATACTTCCACGCTTGGATTTTCGTTATAGTAGTCACGATTTGTTGCGTTTTGCAAATCAATTACTTGAACAAGGTAAACAAGAACCTTCAGACTTTCACTTATTATCACTCTAATCTGTTTCTGAGTTTCTCTGTTGTTATGGCAAAAGGCATTGGATACGTTCAACACAGCTGTCATATCTCCGGTTTACTACGTTATGTTCACAAGTTTCACCATTATAGCTAGTATGATCATGTTCAAGGTCAAACTCCTTTTCTTATCTCCCAAGTAAACTCCTTCTAAACATCACAAAACATGTTCTTAACCTCTCCACTTATGTGATTTACAGGATTGGGCTTCGCAGAGCGGGTTAAAGATCGCTACAGAACTGTGCGGTTTTGTCACCATTTTGTCAGGAACGTTTCTGCTTCATAAGACCAAAGATATGGGAAACAGTGGGAGTGCAAGTGGTCGTGGAGCACCCTCTTCGCCAAGTAACAATCCTGTCTTCACCAATACAGGATCTGGTCGGAGCTCCAGCTCAGATAAAATAGTCTCCTGAGAAATCTTTTATCATCCAACTGTTTGATCTAACGGTCCAGATTCTTCCATGTACCTCAAAAGCACAAGGATGTGTGTGTTGGTATGGTGATTTTGTTAGGAATATTTCACTGATTGCTTTTTATTTTGTTTCCCACATGAAATGTAACTTCACTATTAAAGAAAGAACAGATATATTTAGATGTATAACAATGGTGTGCAGATACACTGAACCAAATCCAAATTGAAAACAATGTTCTTTTATAGATCCAATTGTTATCTTAAAGGTCCTTTGGAGAAACCAATGTTTTGACATAAACTTTAGCGTCCCGACAACCATTTAAGCTGTCTGAAACTGGGTACTTAAACTTTCCAGTGGCACAGTTGTAGAGAGCTAAACCGGATCTAAACTCCAACAAAACCACCAAACCTCTTGAAACCCAAAGCGGTCTAACAAACTCAGTCAAACCAGGAATGCTCAAGAGTTTAGACCAAGATTCTCCTTCTCCAAACTCCTTCATCACCCAAACATCTGCATTGGCTCCTTTGCAATAACACACCATGGAAAGACATCCTCTCAAATCTCCAAACGTCAATGTAAAACACCCTCTCTTGCAACAACCTGGTCCGTGAAGCTCCTTGAAGACATCTCGTGACATATCATATGATATAATGGTGGAAACTGATGATGATGATGATGAGTGAGTGGCTGCCCAGTTTAGTGTTCCACTGATGTAGATGCCGGATCTTGATTTGTTAGCAAGAACAGCTCCAGATGGAAAACAAGTGTTGCTGCTGCTGCTTCTTCTCCATAGCTTTTGTCTCGTTGAGTAAATCATTGCCTCTGTCTTCAACTGGTGTCTTTGTTGCAACAATGCAACTATCTTATAGTCATCTTCAGATTCATCATAACCAAATCCATAGTTTACAACAACCTCATCGCTCGTTTCAAGATCCGAACCAGGCAACCTTTGTTGTAGCTTGATGGTCGGGTTCCACAAGTAGAAGCTTTTGTTGTAATCTACATGGAAACAGACTAACCCATTGCAGGTTCCCACGACTTGGTAGTAATCTCTGCCTAAAAGCTCACCATCATGCTCATAAACGTTGGCCATTGGCTCATCATACAGAGAGTGGACGCAGCAAGACTTAAGATGGTACCGAGACGTTGTGATGACTCCGTATGGACTCTTCTTAGAAGTGGTTTCCTTGGATGCCTCCAACAACAAAGCGTGTTTCAGAGTAAACAGAGACTCTGAGATCAAAGATCTCCATGAGGTGCAAACGCATTTGAATCGCTTCAGTGACTTCACGGGTAGTCTTAAGAGAATCTCTTCCATCATTTCAGGAGGGAGATTAGGTGGAGAGAAGAAGCTCTTTGTGATGGGTTCCTTCATGAGTCTGAGCAGAGGAACCTAGAGCTTCTTGGCTTTCAACCAATGGTCTTGCAGCAGTTTAATATATAAGAAAAAGAAAGTGGAAATTGTTTTTCCTTAGTTATTTACACAAGTGGGTGTGGGAACAGAGGAGATGCGTGTATGAAGATAATGTAAAATATGAATTATAATGGTACATACACATACATTATGATTATAAGTATGTATGTATAGGGATGAGATAGTGGGTAAAGATGTTGACATTAGAAGGCAACTTGATGACAATAAGGCTAATGGGTAGGACCAGAAGACGTTATAGGACAATACAAGTTTGGCTCTTTTATGTTAAATCTATCATAACATATTTGTTTTTTTTTCCATAAGCATAAGCAACAAGCTCCATCATTAGATATGATTGACCGTGGCAGAAGTTATTTCATAAGTATTACAACAAAGAGTTGCAGATAGCAAACGAATACACGTTATTGAGGTCTAAACCGAAGACAAACCAAAGAAACTTGTCAAGATACGTTAAGGTATGGAGTTAAGGACGTTCTTGGTACTCACTTTTGGGAGGTTCCATTGGAATGGAGTTCCTCACGACTTTGCTGAACAAGTATTTTCTCAATAGCATCCATGAAGCTTGATAAGTTCTGCCTGGTCTGTAAGTCGAAGGAGTTCTCTAGTTCCTGACATATATTAGATCAAGTGATAAAATCGTTTAAGCTTACTAAAACCACAAACTAACATCCTATCATTATTTTTAGCAAACAAAGATTTTCTTACGGTGAGAATTTGTAAAATCTGAGAAGTATTGAAGGGTCTTACTTCTACTTTGCAGATTAGGCTCAGCGAAATTCCATTTGAATGATTCTGAGAGTTCTTGAGAGAAGCGAGCTTTAGTGGAGAATTCAGCAGCGGCCAACCATCAGAGACTTTTAAAAATGCATCAATACCTCCGGCTATATGAGCCACAATTGTTTCATCTTTGTCATAGTATTCGAACGTGTGCCTGTCATAATATCACAGATCATGCAGTGCACTGGCTTGCTCAAAGACAAGAGTTTCCAATAGGAAAAAATATTCACCAGCTCCCAAGCTACTGGAAAGGAAAGGCTCACCTGATTGTTTTCGAACTTTTCACCATAAATCTTCTTAAAGTGGTCGAAATAATTCTTTCTTGCACCTTGGCGACAAGCCACTGGAGTGAAGATCTTGTGTCTAGCAATGGAGAGTGTAATTTTATTTGCCTGCTGTTTTAAAATATGTTATGGTACACTTCTTATAATAAAGAAAATAAAACTTTAATAATTGAAGCTGATGTTACTCAGCATTAAAAGATACCCTTTCTTGCTTATACATTAATTCAATTTATTGGAAGCTATGTTACAAGAAGAAAGTTAGTATTAACTGAAATTTAGAAACTGCAGATGCGGCAAAAGGGCTATAGAGCCAACACTTATATACTGAAAAACAAGACCTAGATGATAGGGAACAGTCATCCCATGGTTTTCTTGCCAAGTAATTACACGAACTAGCTTAGCTCAAAAGGTACATACAACTGGAAACACTCAACCCAGAGGCTGGGTAACCTTTTGAAAACTAACCAAATTTATCAAGTGCAAGGCTTTGATAACAAGAATAGATAGAGATTATCATCTTGTCTATGATTCCTTATCAGTCTAATAACTTTAGTAGAAAAATTCAAGATTACACTACAAAGAAGCCATAGCACAAACCTGAAAGAATCAGCAGCGTCAATGATGTCTCCTATGTATACATCATTTGGAAGCATCTGAGGGAGAAAAGTAGATTTCAGTATTATTGACGAAAAGGAACAAGAACTAACAAAACGTTCATTTATATTCATGCAAAACCCATACATAAACAGGTCGGTGGTAAAGCTCGGAGGGGTGTTCTTACCTCAACTTTTGTTATCTCTGTAGTTTTATCCTTAAGATGAATTAGCAATTCATGGATCAATTCAGATGGTTCAGTAGTGTGCACAAGTTCGTGCTGTCCAAGCAAGCCATCTAGTTTTGGAATATATGTTCGCAGTTGGAGCGTAATGAAGTTTTCATCAAACTCGAGAACCTTCAAGCCTGTCAATGCGTCCTCAACCTGTTCTGCGGCATCAAGACTGAAGGTAGAAAAGGTGAAGAGCCCAAATAAAGTCAGTGTAAGGACATAAATCTGAAAGCACTGTACATTACCTTTTACGTACAGAATCCAGATCCTCCAATGACTTGAGAATCACCTTTTTCTCTTCAATCTGATTCTCAAGTTCAAATATCTGAAAAACATGTGAAAAAGGGTGTACAGAAACTAAGCAGAGAAGTGGTAGAGCTAATCTTTTTTCTACTAAAACCGAAAATGAACTCATCTCTGCACAACATAAAACAACATGAAGGCAACAACCAAAAAAACTTCTGGAGATTTTAGGATGCAACAGATGTCATTTTGATGCTATGTCTTAGCCACTACAGAATTATTCACAAACGAGGAAGCTAGAATTGAAAGGAGACTAGGACAGATAGGTTGTTTTGCCTTTGCGTACTTGGCAAAATTAGTTTGGTAACTATCTGCCACTTTTGGTCTAGTCAATGAGACTAAGCAATAGTTGGAAGACTATAAGTTAGAAAGATGAAACTTTGTTGATATGTTCACAGACATGCACCTTAAATTTCTCGTCATAATCCGCATCACATACTTCCATTGAGCTGCTGGATGGTACGTTCTCTTTTGACTTGTCCACATCCTAAATGAAAACCACAGAAACCTCAAACTGATCCATTTGATTCCATAAAAAAAGGTTCTACTTTTCACGGAAATAATGTATTCATCAAAGGGTTATGAAGAGTAAGTAACCTGAGAAGACATAAAATCGAGCGAAAATAGAAGACCTTCAAGATCCGATTCCAGCCTAGTGGAATCTAACAAACTCATCAAAAGAAAACTCATATTACAAAGAAAAACAATAAGCCTTGGATGTCATACTCATATTATAACAAACCTTCCGCATGAGACTTGGAAAGACGTTCAATTTCTTGAGAAACCTTGGCACTTTCAGCCTCAGCGGAATGAAGCTCCTTTCTCAAGTACTCCAAGTAAGCATCTGTAAGATTCAGCATCAATTAGTTTCATCTTTTATATCATTCATCTACTCATTCAACAAACAAAAGAAAAAAGAAGTAAACCTGAGTCTTCAACATCCATTGAATCAACATGGCAATAATCTTCAACAATCTCTTTCACCTTTGTCTATGCAAAACCCAAAAACACACAAAGTAACATTTATTCTACAGAAATTCAGTGAAGAAACCTAAAAGAGTTCTGAAACTCGCAATTACCTCAAGCTGAAGAGCAAAATCTTGAGCCAAAGTCTCGGAATCGGAAGGATTCGAATTTCCAGGCCCGTCTATGCAATTACGGTGAAGGCACTCGAGCTCTTTCACGCGGCTGAGAATGGCGGACGAATAAGATGAACAAGCCGCCCCCAAAAAAATCAAGGAATAAACAGTAAGAGAGATAGAGAGATAGAAACCTGCGAATCTCTTGAAGGTCGAAAGAGTCGTCCTGTAGATGATCTTCCATGGCAAGAAGCTTCTGCTTGAGGGAGTGAGAAAGTGATAAGTGAAGTTGAAACTTGAGAGAAGAAGACGATTCCGATAATTTTCAATTTCAATTTTCAATTTCAATTTTCAATTTCAATTTTCAAATGGGAAAGGCAATAGACTCTAAGAGCAAGGCCATCAATATATAAGGATCCCTTAGGGGTACTAATCAATATATTAATAATAAATAAAGTGATTTGAAAAGTTAAGTACCTTGGTTTAGGTAATTTAGTTTTTCCTCCTCCAATGGTAGGATCTCATTGAGGTCATTAATTTTTTTATTTTTTCATACTTATCTCGTCTCTTGTCGGCGATCCTTGCGATCCTTGCTTTTTTGGACATCGATTTCTCTTAAGACCGGGATCTCTCTTCTAATCTTCATCGGAGACTCAGCTCGTGGGAGAGAAACGACATCGACATCGGCTCGTGGGAGAGAAAACGGAAAATCCGGTGACGATCAGCTTCACCATCGATAGAGATTCGAGATGAGGAGACGAGGATCGAGAGAGGAGATGAAGAGATCGTGATTTCGAGAAGGAGGAGAAACAAAAGTGATTTCGAGATTGCTCGACGAAATGAGAGAGAGACATTAATGTCTGGTCGAATAGGATTACGCCACGTAAGGCTCCTTACCCACTCCTTAAAATGCTAATATAAGTAGCGCTCCCTTCTTTTCTTTTCTTTTTCAATTTATTTTTTACCTTTTTTTTCTTAGGATCCTAGCTTTAGGAGTCCCGATGGACATGGTCTAAGAGCACCTCCAACCCTGAACCCCAAAGGGGTTCTTACGTTTAAAAAAAAAAATTAATAAATAATACAGTCACATCGATGAATAGTTAAGAGTTCGGTTATTAAACTTCTCATTTAAGAGGCGACTCTTGCACTGTTCGCGGGCCCGACTGCCAAGTGTCGGCCCGCGAGTGGTTTTTTTTTTTTTTTTTTTTTTAAAGAAAAAAAAATTGGAAAAAAAAAGGTAAGAACTTTTGAAGGGGTTTAGGGACAGAGATGCTCTAACAAGTTACAAAACCCTTTAACATAAAACCCCAACACTATTGTTTCTGTCAATCAGACCCAGATAATTCGATTTAGAGCGATACTGGTTCAATTTTCTTGCCAATTGCAATTCCTGTTCAGTTCACTCATGTTTAAAAACGAATTTTGTACATGGCTTTTGAAAAAAAAAATACCTTACAGGATTTTTTTCTTACGATTAAAATATAAAATTATTTTGGTTATTCCATTTAATACACTCTTTATTTCATATGCTACTTAACCATATCCAAACATTTATCAGGTTTTACACTGACCAGTATATAGTTTTATTTTGTTAGAAAAAATACATGATATAAATTTTATTTGAGATAATGACCAAAATAGACCTAAAAAGTTTTTTTGTCTCCATAATTCTATTTAAGGAGAAAATAATCAAAATAAATTTTATTAAAAGGTGTCAATATACATTTATATCTTTTGTGTTAACTAATTTAGATTTATGGTTTAGAGTTATAGGGTGGAGTTTGGAAGTGAGATTTCAAATTCATTTTTTTTCTTAAATATTAAAAATTTTAAAATAAAAAGTATATTTTGGTAATTTTTTTAAAGGTTTTTTGGTTTTCTAAATAGGGCAAATCTCTCAAATAACACCTTTTGAAATTTTTGTCACAAAAATAACTTTCAAGAACAAAAATGACCAAACTAAACCTTTTTATATTTTTAAAATTAATATTTTTATTTATTTTTTTAATTTTAAACCTCACCCCAAAACCTCACCCCATAACTCTAAACCCTAAGTCTAAATTAGTTAACCCAATGGGTATATACGTATATTTACACCATTTGATAAATGTTATTTTTATTATTTTTTCAGGTTATTTTTGTGACAAAAACTTTTTTAGGTCTATCTTACACTAGTTCTCTTCTAAATATATTGTGAGATGGTCATGTTATCTATTTTTCAATTAAAAAGATAAGTGACAACTTTTTAATTGTGAGACGAGGCCAACTTTTTAATTGAAAAATAGATAAGTGAAGATACACACGTTTAAGAAAAGGAAAGACTATTCCAAATACAATCCTGACTAGGAATTTTCCTTTTTTCTATTTTGCTTTATATATAGTAGAAGTTTATCAAGCTTTTCTGCAGGTAACAACTTACTCAAATAGAGCCAAAAAAAATTAGCGTGTGAGAGAGAGAGAGAAAGGTAGAAGACAACTGAGAAGCGATGGGATCCATGGGTGAGGGTGAGCTTGAGTCACTCAAAACTTTATGTAAGGATACCACTGAGACACTTGGTCCACGGAGAATGGAGACGTTAGGTTCCTTGATTGGAAATTTTGATAACAACCGAATCGAACATGCCGAGTTCAGTAACTCTATTCACCGTTTGTTCGAGATTCATACAAAGACACAACACCACCATGTTGATACCGAACTTGAAGACGGTCAAAGCCAAGAACACCATGTTAGCACTAAAGTAGAGAACAACTTAAAAGAGTATCCTATTCATCATGGTAACCTAAAGATAGGAGCCCATGTTGAAACTAGGTCTAAAGTAGATGAGGGCTCCAAAACTTATCCTATTCATCATGGTAACGTAAAGATTAGAGCCCATGTTGGAGTTAGGGTTAAAGTAGATGAAAACCCTAAAGAAGATGTGCTGTTAAAGATGCACACTGATGAACAGATTGGGAGGAGAGTGATGAAGAAGCGTAGAAGGCTTATAAAGGGAGAGACACCGAACTACAAGCTTATCCCCGAGGAACAACAGTGTCCTGTCAAGTACGAGGTACTGAACAACAAAGTGTCTCTGGTGGAACATTATGAGTTCGAACATAAGAAGCTAACCGAATACGAAGAAGAAATGATGATATGCGAAGAAGAGATGGGTGAGGCTGATGTGTCGATGGAAAGTCTGAGAAGTGCAGTGGAGAAAGCGGAGAAGGTTATAAAGGGAGAGATGAAAGTGAAAGAGCTTGGAGTAATGTTCTACGCGTGCATCAAAAGGCTATGTCGTGTTGATGTGTTTGAACGTGTGAGAAAAGACTACAAGAAGGCTTTACCTAAGATCTTACCCCGGTTGAAGCAGACACTGAATGAGCTCACAGTTGCTCGAGCAGATCAAAAGTCTCGCTTGAAGCAATTCATGGAAGAAGACAACACTGCACAAGGTCAAGGACAAAAACAACACACTTTTGTATCAGATTTCATATATC
Organism: Moricandia arvensis; assembly: GCA_905132765.1. Taxonomy (NCBI): domain Eukaryota; kingdom Viridiplantae; phylum Streptophyta; class Magnoliopsida; order Brassicales; family Brassicaceae; genus Moricandia; species Moricandia arvensis. The sequence goes on from CAJHQP010001128.1 coordinate 86,845, forward strand.
CACTGCACAAGGCCCCAAGATAAAACAACAACTTTTAATCATTTCTTTTGTTTCAGTATATGATACTATATATTAGGTTAATTTCTTTTGTTTTAATATATGAAACTATGTCGAAAGTTTATGAATAATAAAAGTTAGATTTTTGAACACAAACATGTCAAAGGTTTCAACCACGATCACTACGAACCTCGCTTAAACCTGTATTCTTCTAGACAGTCTGCTAATTGTTCCAGCTTGATAGCTCAACAACGATGACAAGTAAAATGTTTATTTTCAATTACACATTCAGCTTAATTCCCTAGAGCTTTGAAAAGTATCATCAAAGTAACTTGTAATCTGTGAGTATACATCAACATCATACATTACTCTTTCAACTATATATCTCTCAAAAATTTTGTCATAGTAAAATTCCACAACATCTATAATTTTGTTTTCATTGTTATTGTGAAGCATAGTGACATGAACAGTCATTATTTCAATTAATTCAAAGTATATATATCTACATATATGCTGCTTATTACTATAGTTTTATGACTTTTATCACAAATAATATTTACAAAAAAATGCCCAGAAGTTCTATTCAGCGAATAAGATGCCACATGGTACGAGACAAATCAAACTTTTTCATTTAATAAAAAAGTATTAAGAAAAGGGGGGGAATTATAGGGTTATATATATATAGTCTTGCATGGGGAAAAGGAATAAGAAACAACGAAGAAACACAAAGCTTGAGAAGAGAAAGATGGTGGAGGATTCAGAAGCAATAGATAACTTGCGTGAGACTCTCAAGATGCGTTTGAGTTCGTCGGCAATGATAACTTACGATTCCTTGGTTCACGACTTCACGCTCGATAGAATCGGAGTGACCGAAATGACCACATCGCTTCGACGTTTGTTGGAGAAAGACGAGTTTCTTCATCAACGCTTCCTTGAGGCTACCAACGAGCTTAAACAAGAACAAGAAGATGCCTATGAAGAGACCCAAGACGTTGAAGTAGACAAGAGAGCGAAAGAAGATCTTCACGTTCTTGAAGCCGATCTTGAGAACCCTAAAGAAGATGTAACTCTGGAGATCACACCCAGCTACGAGCTTATCCCCGAGGAAGAACGGTCTCTGCCCGTCTCAGGAACGGTATTGAACAACGAGTTTCGTCAGGTGAAAGTTGAAACACCGAGACCTAAGACCACGTCCATTGGAGGTCCTTAGGCATCCACAACCGTGAATTCCCCTCGGAGTCCTTAGGAATAGTGTTTTTAATTTTTTAATTATTATTATTTTTTTTTCAGATTTTAAGAAAAAAAAATTAAAAAAAATAAATATCAACCAATCACGGACCGCCACGTGTCGTGAATAGTATAAGAATCGATCCTTATATAAGGATTTTTTTGGATGAATCCTTAACTTTTTTGATTATTTAATTATTATTTTTCCTAAGGATTCCACTAAGGATCACCATTGCGGGTGCTCTTAGGAGGGATCCTTAACAAAAAGTGGTGGTGGGCCCCACCACTTTTGTTAAGGACCTGTCTTAAAAACCACAATTTAAGAAGCGGTCCTTACACTGTTTCGTGGGTCCAACTGACACGTGGCGGAATACGAAGATGAAAGGTATAAAAACGATCTGATGATCGAGTCTCTAACGAGTGCAGTGGATCTATGGGAGAAAGTCATGAGGGAAGAGATGTTAATAGAAGATGTTGAAGAAAAGTTCTACACTTACATCAAAGAGTTAGATCGTGGAGGTATGATCAAGAAACTAAGACAAAGCTACCAAGAGGCTTTGCCAGTGATCGTATATCAACTGAAGGAGAAGCTGACTTACCTCATAGTTGCTCGTGAAACAAAGAACTCTAAATGGACGAAGATAGAATCAACTGAAAAGGCTCGCAGGAGAAAGCAAAGGAGATTAACAATCTGAAGACGGCAAGAACATGTATACATGTACAGTTTCTTTTGGTTTTGTTATCTAGCAATGTGTGACTGTTCTATAGACACGAGTAGCTCAACTCTCTCTTACTATATATCTGTATGACACCATATTATAATAGGCCTATATTTACAACATCGTGTACCATAGTTAGGTTTTATGTATTAAACAGAAGAATAGAGCCACATATGATTAGAACGCAAGAAAATTTGTTTATGTGACACTGCTAGTTATGTCTTTGCACAAGAACATATTATATTTAAACGACAAGACTCGAAGATCCACTTGTTGAGATGTACTAGGTTAATTTCCCACATGATATCAGTAACAAAGAGTATATGAAGTTGTCAATGTATTAATTATTAATTTGGAGAAGTCATTATTTTCCTTTGGAAAAAGAGTTCTGGAGATCATAAAACAAGAAATCAAATCCCCTTTGGCTATTGACAATGAAAGTGGAATGGGAACCGGGAATCTCCGAAAAGATAAGTGGATAAAAGTGCATGTAATTTGTGTTCCTAAAAGACAAAATTGATCATAGACTCAATAGATGGTCAGCTTGTTAGCTAACTAAAGGTGGAAAAGAGATTCTTATCGGCTATAGCGTTAGAGCTCCCAACATATGTTATGCTTTCTTTCTACTCTTAGTAAATATTTGTGAAAAGTAGAGATTTGTGAAAAAATTGCGAGTGTCATTGCACAAATTTGGTGGAGCTCAAATCCACGTCGAGAGGTGCATTGGCAAAGTGGAAGAAACTATGTTGTCCAAAAGAAAAAGGATATCAGGTTCAGATTATACCATGAATTTAATCTTGCTTAACTAGTGAAACAACCGTGGAAACTGATACAATCCCTATAATCTCTTCTTACAAGAGTGATGAAAGGCATGTATCATCGACTACACTCACTTTTGCAAGCAGAAGATGCTGATAATCCTTCTTATGCTTGAACGAGCTTAATGGCAGTTGGACCCTTCCTGAACTTGGGGATCATACTACAGGTTTATCAGGATTTCAAATAAAGTATGGGAAGATCCTTTGATCCCTACGGTCACCCACACATGATAGTAAGCAAGCTTATACATGGCTCGCTAAAGGTGTGGAATGAAGAAACGCTGGAAAATTTGGTTCACCAAAAAAATAAATTACTGATTTGAAGTTTGGCCATAAGTTAAACCAATAGAGATAACAAATATTGTTGGAGTTATGTATGGAGTGATATTTTGCAGAGCCTAATGGACACGACCCGGGACAGTAACTCTTTATTCCTGCTTCGGTACTCATTTCAAGCTACTGTTTATTCAATTTGGAGAGAAAAAATGGTTGAAAGCATGGTGAACCCCCGCAAGACCAAGCTCGCTTGTGTTCATTCATTGATAAACAAGTCAGGAACCGAATTGACTCTCTAAGAGGCTGCAGTAATGGGCGATATGATGGAGCTATGGAGATTTGGTTCTGTATAAGATGAGTGAAGATTGGAAGCTTTTGAATTTCTATATATATTTTTTTTAATTTCAACTCATTCAAGCAATGTCACATTATTTGCACACAAAAAAATTGTGTGAATTAATTTAACATTCATTCAAAAGAAAAATATTGTTGGAGTTATACAAAAAGCAAGTTGCATACAGTTAAATCAGCTCTTTTTGGTAGAGAATTATCTTTTTGGATTAATTGTTAATATCCAATATTTTGGGATACTTATATAATTTGGACTTAAAACTTGGCAAAGTTTAGTAAATCACGTAAATTACTAATGTATAAAAAATGGGCTGGAAAGAGTCCATAGGTGATTTTAATTGGGTAAAGAAAAAGGCTAGGTCTGCGCGAGAGCCTACCGTAAGGTGATTCTCACTGCCCATCTTCGACCACTTGCAATGGCGACAAAGAGGGACTTTAAGGCAATCTCAGTCGCTGCATCGATGCATGGTTGCAAAAGCCGGAAGGTGACAAGTGTCGGATTCTTTTGTTGATTGATTGGTGGGTTTGGTTTCTTTAATAGTTTTTGTTTGTTCAGCTAACGGAGAAGATCCTGAAGGAAGCCTATGCGCAGCAAAAGGAAGTCGAGGATGAAGAAAACGCCCCCATGAGCGCCTTCTTCAAGCAACCATTGCATGACTTAGAAGATGATGTTATTGATGATGATGTTGATGAGATCCAGAGCCAACTTGATTACCATGTGAGCTTCTTTCTTCTCAATCGTTTGTGGTTTATCAAGAGTTTGGTTATGTGATTGAGATTCTTATTGGTAAAAATGTTAAAAGGATATGGCGTGTAGCGAGAAAGAAGAGAAGTTATTACTAGATGCCTTGTTTCACAAGGATGGTGCTTCAATAGCTAAACGTCTCTCTGATGCTGTTAGGGCATCATTAACCCAAGAAACCCTCTTGGGTTTCTTGTTTTTTTTTTTTTTTTTTTTTTTACTTTTTTAAATTGAACCAATCGCGAGCTGCCACGTGTCAGTGGGACCCGTGAACAGTGTAAGAAACTCATAAGAACCGGTTCTTAATCTATAGTTTTTGTAACCGATCCTTACACTGTTCATGGGTCCCACAGCTTAAGAAACCCACCCAAGGACCCCCAATAATCATGCTCTTACTTCTTCTATCAACAAGCTTGAAGACAAACCTATTGCTTCTACAGGTTTTGCTTGATAACTATACGAAACTCTTTGTTTTTTTCTTCTTCTGTATGATTTTAACTGGCTAATTCTCACTCTGTAGGCTCAGCTTGTGTTTCAGAAACTGAGAGCATGTCCAACAGAGTCTAAGGGGGAGTTATTAAAGAAAAAATAATTAAATAATCTGTGGACCCCACTAAAAAGGTTAAAGATTTGATCCTTAAAATTCATAAATAAGGACCGATCCTTAGGGCATGTTTATTGCAGGGTTCTTAGGTGGAGTTCTTAACTTTTGTTAAGAGTCGGTTCTTAGTTTTTAACTAAGAAAAACTAAGAACCTAAGAAAAACTAAGAACCGGCTCTTAAATAAGAGTTTTAAGAGCCGGTTCTTAGCCGTAAAGTAAAAAAAAAAAAAAAAAAAACGAGAAAAACGAAAAATCAAAAGTTAAGAACCCCACCTAAAAACCCCGCATTGAACATGGCCTTAGTAAATCCTTACACTGTTTGCGGACCCCCGCGACACGTGGCGGCCCGCGATTAGTTGAATTTTTTTTTTTTAATAATTCGAAAGTGAAAAGAAAATAATAAAAAAAAATAGTTAATGATCCACAACACTATTGTGGATCCTCTGACTACTATCGAAGGTAACGCCTCTCTTTTAACCCTTGTCCTTGAAAAATCACTTTGTTTTTGTATCTCATAAAAACTATTTGCAGGCTGGGAGAGTATATGAGTCTATACACATACGGTAAAATGCCGAAAGCTCTTAACCATGTTACTAGGCTGGAAAACTGGGAAAGTTTATTGAAGTTGACTCAACCAGAGAGTTGGTCCCCAAACGCAATGTACAAGGCTACAAACATGTTTGCCTCCAGCACCAAATCTGAACGCTTCTATGAGCTTTTTCTTCTTCCTAGGGTCAGAGAGGATATCAGAATCCACAAAAAGCTGCATTTTTGTCTCTACCAATCTTTGAAAAAGGCACTCTTCAAGCCCAAAGGATTCTACTGTGGGATTATACTTCCCCTGTGTAAGGTGTGTGTTTCTTTTAATCCCTTCTCCTTTTGTGACTTTTCTCTAAATCATTTGCATGTTTTTGTTTTAAGTCTGGAACATGCACCATCCCTGAAGCTCTAATTATAGGGAGTATAATACACAAGTTTTCTATTCCTGAGAATTTTTCAAGGTACCTTTATCAATTTTGCCAAATTATTGAGCACATAAAACAAAATTTATTCATGTGTATGAACTGCAGTGCCGCCTTGGTATGTTTGGCGGAGATGGAGTTTCTTGGCACAACAAGGTAATATGCAGCCTATACCTTGCACCTAAGTACTCATATATGTTATATCTTGTGCCCTTCTTAGGTTACTTTATGAAAGCTATCCTGGAGAAGAAATATGCGCTGGCTCATCTGGCCATTGACGCGGTCGCTGCTCACTTCTTGAGATTTCGTAAGGAGACAACAGTTATGCCTGTCATTTGGCACCAAACCCTTCTCGCCTTTGTGCAAAGGTACAAGCACGAACTAAGGAAGGAAGATAAGGAGAGTCTCACAGGTCTACTTGAGAAGCAATATCACGAGCTAGTATGTCCACGTTCCCTAGTCTGATCAAAATATGTTCCTCTCTTATTCTTTATTTATTTATTTAAGCCGTATTTACCATTAATCCAGATTACTCCTGAAATTGTGAGAGAGCTTGTTAGTAGCAGAAACCGTGGAGAGATGGAGGATAATTCACATTCAGCTTCAACGATTAACAACAAGCCGATCAAAGAAGACTGGTTTGACATGCCACAAGTGTCAATGGAAGACGACTAGTGATTATCAACCCTATATACAAATATACAATATTTTGCTTATGGTTCTTATTTATTTCTTCTTCCTAAAATCTTATTTGTTTAATATTCTTCAAACTATAGTAAATCAAAACAAATCACTTTATTTGTTGACTTTGACATAATGACTTTAATTTAAAGTTCCTAAACACTTTCAGTATTCTGTTGCCAATTGTCAAAGCCACCTTGACTAAGGCACTCCATCTACTCCCTAGAAAAAAGGCGTGGGAGTTACCATTCTACAGTTCTCAAAGAAAATAGAACAAGACTTATTCTAAACCAGAAGGACTTATTGATTTTAAACCCCTTAATAAGGCACAATTCCATATCACCCTTTGCTAGTCACAATTCCATAAGCTTACTGACTCACAGCTTCTCATTATATTCTTGTTCTTTTTTACATCACATCACCAAAGATTTAAAAATGACAAGTAAATAAAATGAAAAAAAACATCTCAAACAGCACACAAAAGCTTTCTTCTCACGGAACTCTCAAACCCTATATATAATATATATCACTCAATGGAAGAAGAGTAAAGCAGGGAAGAAGCAGAGAAACTAGTATTGTTACTCTTCACTATTCTCTCTTCCCGTCTCATCTCTTTAGAAGACGAAGCCGTCATCTCCTTCTTACTACCTTCTTCCTCCTGCGTTTTTGTTGTTGTTGGTGGCGGAGATTTCTTCAGAAGCAAGTCAACTTTCGCATACTCCTCACGCTCTTGCTTGATCTCCTTGAGCATAGCCGCAACGTCTTTCATAGTGGGTCTCTCTTCAGGAGACGCGTTCACACAAAGCAAAGCAGTTCCCAACACTTGCATCATCTCATCAGCTTCAGCCTCGGTTCTTGACCTCAAGCTCGAGTCAAGAACTTCGAGGCTGCCTCTATTCTGCCTCACCCAGTCCACCAAGTGAAGCCCCTCGGGTACCGTGGGATCTATAGGTTGTTTCCCAGTTAACACTTCAAGAACCACCACGCCGTAGCTGTAAACATCACTCTTCTCTGTAATCTTCATGCTATAACCATACTCTACAGAAACACACACAACCAGACTCGAATATGAGATTTTGGAAACTATAAGAGCATGTTTAATGCAGATCCCTTAAGTTGGATCTTTTAGCGTACGGTCCCTTATCTTTTAACTAAAAATGCTAACAGACGTCTATTAAATAAAGGTTTTAAGAGACGTTCCTTAGCGCTTTTAGTTAAAAGATAAGAAAACATGCTCTAAGCATTTACTAAAAATATTAATAAAAATTTTGTTCAAAAAACATTTGTATCTATATATAACTTTCAAAAGTTTGGAAGCCAAGGTCAATGTTTCATTTGGTTGTGTCCAGATCCGGCTATGTAGAAACCCGGCTATATAGAAACGTTAAGTATATGGACATACCTGGGGCTATGTAACCATAAGATCCAGCGACGGTATTAGAACACCGACCGATGTCACCTTCATCAACAAGCTTAGCTAAACCGAAATCCGCAATGTACGGTTCAAAATCAAGACCGATCAAGATGTTATTGGCCTTGATATCTCGATGAACAATGGGTGGGAGGCAATCATGGTGTAAATAGGCTAAACCTTGAGCTGCACCAAGCAAGATTCTGTACCTAAGATCCCAATCAAGCGCAGAGCCTCGTCTCTCGTGTAGCAAACTCCCTAAGCTCCCATTAGGCATGTAATCATACATCAAAAGCCTTGTGTTCCTGTTCCAACAACAACCAAGAAACCGAACAATGTTCTTGTGTCTGATCGTCCCAAGTGTTTTAACCTCTGCTGAAAACGAATCTCTCACGTTTTTATCAGGCTTCTCGTCGTTCCCACCGTTAACCATCGCTGGCCAAAGCTTCTTCACGGCTATAACGTCGCCGTTATCCACGTCAGCGCGGTACACTACCCCTGAACATCCTTTACCAATCACGTTAGGCTCAACTAAACATCTTATGATTTGATCTACCGAGAAGTTGAGCTTCTGAAACGGTGTGAACTGCCATTTATATGTTTCTCCAAGCTCCGAGTCTCTTTCGTTTTCGTTGTTCCTCCTCGCTCGGATCACCGCAACGGCGCCAAGAATCATCAACACAACCGTCAGGGAGATCAAAAGCGCCAGTGCTAACCTGAGGTTTCTTGCTCGAGAAGTTTCCTTATCATCCACAAGTCCATTGCTATTGCCGTAAGTGAGAAAACAAGAATCTTTTGTTAACGTGGAACATAGTTTCTTGTTTCCTTCGAGATCTTGAGGAGGTAACTGTCTGAAAAGCTTGTTGTCCGGAAGATAACCAGAGAAGCTATTGTAAGAGATGTTAAGAGAGACGAGATTCTCGATGTTGGCAAGCGGAGCAAGCTCTCCTTCAAGCATGTTGTGGGAGAGATCAAGAATCGAGAGCTTGTTGAGAGACGCAATCTTGGAAGGTATCTTCCCCGTGAGCCTATTACTACTAACATTCAACGCGATTTCGAGATTCTCAATATCTCCAAGCTCTGAAGGAATCTCACCAGAGAGCTCGTTGCTTCCAAGATCAAGAAGCTGCAGCCCTGAACACATACCTAGAGAACTAGGGATCGATCCGGAGAACAAGTTCTTGCCCAAGATCAGTTTGTTAAGGGACACAAGTCTCCCCAAACTCGCAGGAATCTTGCCTGAAAGCTGGTTAGCTGAAACATCAAGAACCTGTAAACCGGATAGAGAAGAAACCGTGTTAGGCAATGACCCTTGAAGAGAGTTGTTACTAAGATCAATCATCTGCAACTCCGAGCAGCTTCCTATCTCATCAGGAATCTTCCCATATAGCCTATTGCTCGAAAGATCAAGAAAGTTTAGCTTCTTGAGTGACCCAATACCAGAAGGGATCTCTCCTGTGATCCTGTTGAAACCTAGCCTCAGTCTCACCAGAGAGCTGCAGTTACCAATCTCTTGAGGTATGGAGCCAGAGAGAGAGTTTGAGATCAAGAGGAGCTTCGTGAGGTTCCTTAGCATAAACAAACCGGAAGGGATTGTTCCGGTTAGTGCATTACGTGATAGATCCAACGCTTGGAGCTCGGTACAGTCTGCTAAACCGGGAGGGATGCTTCCTTCTAGCTGGTTAGACCAAGCAAAGAACAGAGTAAGCTTTGTGAGTGTTCCAAGCTCGGTCGGTATCAGACCAGAGATCTGGTTCTTGTCGAGCTGTAACTGAACAAGACTCGAACAGTTCGAGATAGTTGTCGGTATCGAACCGGAGAAGTTGTTGTCGCTGATCATAAACTCTTCGAGAAAAGACAAACGACCGATGGAGACAGGAATCGAGCCAGAGAGTAGGTTTAGAGACAAGTCTATCATCTTGAGGTTGCTGCAGTTTCCTATATCTTCAGGGATACCACCAACGAGACTGTTCTGCCATAGGAACAGCTGTTCTAGTTTCGTGAGCTTAGCTATCTCTCGTGGAATTGAGCCAGACAAGCTATTCTCGTACAAGAAGATCTCCACTAGCTCAGAGCAGTTGCCTAACTCTGAAGGTATCTCTCCGCTTATCATTGTCGTGTAGATAGAGAGTGTTTGTAGCTTCTTGAGCTTACCTAAAGAGGAAGGTAAGTTTCCAGAGACGCTCGTCTCGGCTAAGCCGAGAACTGTTAGGTTAGAACAGTCTCCGATCTCCGGTGGGATCTTGCCGGAGATTTCTTTGTTTCCTCCGATTCTTATCACTTCAAGACCAGAGAGCTTCCCTAGCTCCAACGGGATACTTCCGTTGAGAAGGTTATCAAAGAGGATCAAGTTCTTGAGTTTCGAACATTTACTGATCTCCGGTGGGATTTTTCCGGTGAGCTGGTTGGAGTTGAGTATTAGGGTTTCTAGGTTACGAAGCTTGCTTAAGCTCCAAGGAATGTCACCCACTAAACTGTTTGAGCTTAGGTCAAGAACCGTGAGAGCAAGACAGTCTCCGAGACTCTCCGGTATAGTTCCGGTGAGATTAGCGCCGGAGATAGTGAGTTTCTGAAGAGAACGAAGCTCATGGAGATTCTTGGGCAAGGGTAGCTCGACTTGAACGGCTTGGATGTCGATGTCGGTGACGAAACCTTGAGGTGAGCATGTAATGAAAGTCCAGTTGTTGCAAGGAGTGTTGTCGGCTGAGTTCCAGTTGAAGAGAGAAAGAGAGGAAGGTGTAAGAGAAGAAGAAGAAGAGTGAAGCCATGAGTAGAGGATAGAAGCTTCCGGGTTTTGCTCTGCATTAGAGAGAGAGAAACAGAAGATGAAGAAGAAGAAGAGGAGAAATGAAGAAGAAGACGAAGAAGAGATTAAGGTATGGAGAGAAGACATTTGCCTCAAAATCATAAAAAAGAAGAGTTTAAAATCTCGGGGTTAGACCCATTTAGGGTTTGGTGCCTCTCTTCTCTCTATCTCTGTGCTCTCTTGAAATCTGGTTCTTGCTTGGTTTAAACTCAAGCTTAGGAAGAGAATACAGAGAGGGGTTTTAAGTTGTTTCTAAATACTTGTGTGTGTTTTTATTAAGAGAGGAGAAAGAGTACAAATGAAAATAGGGAAACACAATGCCTTGAGATCAACAAAACTGCACCATCCCCCACCTCACCTATGATGCCCTATCTCTTTTAACATATTTTAATGCTAATTATATTTTATTTACTACCCATACATAACTAATTGTATTCATTTTTATTTGTATCATTAATACAGTTTTATGTTACTGAATCCATTACCCCCATGTTATATTTATTGATAGATCATTTAGATCTTTTACTATTGGAGTTAACGAGTGCACTTGCTCAATCCCCAAGTAAGTGGTTGTACCGGTGATTATTCCCTGTATTTTTTTACTTGAGTATATATTTAACACTACTACTACTATAATAGCTCACTGCCTCTGAAAATTGTTCTTGTTGACTGACTGCGAGTCAGAATATCATAATATAAACTTTGAAGTTAACAAAAATATATATTATTAAGAGATAAGGTCAATATACAGAATACCACACACACAAGCACATAGGCGTTTTAAGATCAGTAGTTACTGTACATGAAATCAAGTTTGAAGTTAATGTATTAGAGCATCTCCAATGATTGACTTTATTTTCATTTTCAAAAATCAATTTCTTCAATATAAAGTAAAAAATAAAACATTTTTGTTCTAATGATTTGTTTTATTTTTTCTTTGTAAAAAAATATTTTAAGTATATTTTATTTTTATTTTATTATTATTTTAACAATATCTTCTACCTTTTCATGTTTACAAATTTTACCTATTTATTTTGTTTTAACAATATTCCAACATAAATATTATTTAATACAAATTTAACATTATCATATAATAAAAATTATTACATAAAATATAAATAAATTAAAAAAATTTGTGTGTACATTCAATTCGATCAAACTCGAATTTTGTTGGAAAGGAGTGAAAAACAACAAGTTCAAGAACCTCCCCAAACATCAATTTCATTTGGACAGTTTTTTTAATGATTTTAGTATATTTAATATTTTAAATTAATATGGCGAAAATAACAATTAAAATTATAAATTAATTAGATTATATTAAAATATTTAATTTATTTTGGTAAAAGATAAGAATAATTAAAAGTTAAGAACCAATTTACATGTACAGTAGATGAAACAAACCATTGGAGCAAAACTTGCTTCAAAATGAAACAAACCGTTGGAGCAAAAATTGCTTCATTTTTTAATGATCTTAGTATATTTTTTTTTTTAAAAATTGGCTCTTAACTTTTACTTATTCTTATCTTTTACCGAAATAAATGAAATACTTTAATATAGCCTAATTAATTTCTAATTTCAATTGTTATTTTCACCGTATTAATTTAAAATATTAAATATACTAAGATCATTAAAAACTGTCCAAATGAAGTTAATGTTTGAGGAGGTTCTTGAGCTTGTTGTTCCTCACTCTTTTCTAACAAAATTTGAGTTTGCTTGAATTGAATGTACGCACAATTTTTTTTATATTTATTTATATTTTGTGTAATAAGTTTTATTATATGATAATGTTAAATTTGTATTAAATAATATCTATGTTGGAATATTGTTAAAATAAAATAGGTGGGTAAAAGTTGTAAACATGAAAAAGTAGAAAATATTATTAAAAATAATAATAAAAATATAGAATATACGTAAAATATTTATTTTACACAGAGAAAATGAAGCAAATCGTTAAAACAAAAGATGCTTTATTTTTTACTTTATTTTGAAAAAATTAAATTTTTGAAAATAAAAATGAAGTCAACCATTGGAAATGGTGTTAGTGTTATATATCTACAAAAATATACTATATTACTTTCTGAGGAAAAAAAAGATCGAAAAAACTATGAAGTCAATTCAATGCCAATGCTAAAAGAAAACAAAAACAGACTATAACGTCATCACGCCATACTACTCACTCGGTACACCTAAAATATAGATTATGTAACGTTTTTAGTTGTGCCTTCATCCTCTGTTCACAAACTAGTTTTTAGAATCCTTTGAAATAAGATGACTAGACTTGAACACTTTGTTAGATCCAATGCATTTTCCATTTCTAAAAGCCAATTGGTTATTTAATAAGATCATATATTGGATCCTCAATGGACAATCGTACATATAAATATAATGAGAAACTAAATCCCAACAATGTTGTCTTAATCGTTACATTCTGAGTTATAGGATGTAGATTGACTGATATTTATTTTTCATATTAGACATCTTAGTTTTTGCTCATATTGTAGGATGTAGATTGACTGATATTTCTTTTTCGTACATTCATTAACATATTTCATATATATATTAGCAATTTCTAAATCATATTAATTTTAAACAATAACCATAATGGGTATCAAATCAAAAGTAAAGAGAGAGATGATAAATAGCATACTATAAGCTATTATAAATGTTTGTATACGTATAAAAACAAAATAAGATGAATATACAAATCATATGAAGAGATAGATTAAGAAAATTCTCTGTAATCAAGAAATTAAGAATAAGTGTGCGGCATTACTTTTCAAAAATTGGGGGGGAAGTTAGTAAGGACCTTCTGGGTTAGCATCATTTCTCATTTCAAAGAATAATAAGATAATTAGCACCTTTACACTTGTGGGTTCATAAAGAAATCGAAAGAAAAACAAAGGATGGGTGGGTTTAGGTTTAAGGTGAAGATGACAAAACAACAATCCCTGATTTTGAGGTTCCTCACGTGACCACAACGAGCTTCACTCATTCTCACCTACTCTCACTATTATAACTCCTCTTTTGCCTTTTAATCTTTTTTTTCTTTAACTCCCATTTACATTAGCATCGTCTCATGCCAAAATAAGTTTTTGCCTCTCTTTTTTGCCTTAAAATTGCATAATTTCATGCTAAAATGACACTTATTTCGCAACTATTTTACTACACCAGATGAACATTGCTTTCCTACTTATAAAAACATTGCTTTTCCTTTGATTATTATATCTGGTCATATAAAATTTATTGTCCTATTTTTGTTTATAGCTTTGTTATAGATATATATATATATATATATTTCCAAGATATATTCAAGTTTATAAGTATATGCAAGTGTGAACTGATTTGGTTCTTTACCGTAGATGGGTAATATATGTTTTTATTAACCGACACATAACAGACATTTAAGTCTTTTCTATATTAGTATACTTTTGAAAAGATTAAAATAAATTAAGGTAAGTACAAAAATAATTAGAGCACCATGAGCCATTATTACAAGTAAACAAAGAAAATAAAGGAGAAAGTGACTGCGAGGGGCGAAGAAGAAGGAAAACAAAAGTTAAACGGCGCAGTTTTAGAAATAAAGAAAGAACAAGTAGTGCCTTGTTTCAAGGGTCTTTGCCTCGGGAGTCTCTTCTATGGAATCTCTCCATGTTTTTGTTTATTTTCCCAAAATGTTCTTTTCTTTTTAACGTTACCACTTAAGTAATTACTACAAGATTATATACTTAACTTTCTGTTTAAGATTAATATAAACTGTTTTAATATTCTGAAAACCGACACGTACTAATTAACTTTTAAGGGAATCAACCAACCAAACTTTGGATTCAAATGCTTGTAGTTTATCGTAAGAGGAGATAATATATTTTGAATTATTCCCATGGACCCTAAATGAATACAATGGGCTAATGAAAGGCCCGTATTAGAATGTCTCAAGGCCTACTAATCTAACAAGGCAGAATATACTGCCGTATAGGTAAATAAATATTTAAAAGTTCTTGTATTTTCTTGTATGATAGTAATTGTTATAGTACGCTAGAAAGATTTGATGGTTCAATGGAATCAAGAAAGATACGGACAAGTCTTTCTCTTCTTCATTTGGAAATAGAGGCGCTCGTTTGGGTGATGTGATGGAGTGTATGAAGAACTTACATTAATATCATGCCATTTTTGCGACAAATTGCTCACAATTGGTAAAAATGATTTCAAAATTAGAAAAGTGGCTCGCCTTTGAAAACTATTGGGAAGATATTAAAATTCTCAGAAAAAGTTTCAATCACTCAGAACTCATTCATATACCAAAAACGGAAAATATCAGGGTGGACAGTCTCGCACACAGTGCTTGGAAACAACCATTTTTTATAGTTCATATGGACGAAGAGTTCTCACTTTGGTTCATAGGGTCAATCTGATTTTTTTAATCCTGATGACAAAAAAATCAGTAATTGTTTATTTTTTGCTAAAGTTTGGAGTTATTGTTTTTTGTTTTAACTTTTTGGTGGGAACTTTGATTTTGCTGTGCCCTGAGTATAATTTGGTAAGAGAAGGCTTGTGTCTTGCTATTATGAGATCATTTCAATAAAGTTGCAAACACATATCAACAACATTGTGAATCTATAAGACATGGATCAAATCAACTACTATGTTTAGATGTGCATGATCATAAGCATTTAGCTAGCAAATGTACTCTTATTTACTACAAGTATTAATTAAAGCCGAAGAGAATTGATCAAGGTGAGGTAAACCAAATTCTCTGCCATGGAAAAAGATAAAAAGAAAAAAGATTTGCACACTTTAAAAATACGTGTGAAAGGGGTTAGGTTTTGTTAAGAGAGAAGGAGACTGGTTATTAGTAGCAAGGTTTCCCTTTGCGACAACCAAGTGCACCTGCAGTGGAAGTGATTGAGTCAACCATAGAAGCTGGTTTAGCTGCTATGCTCGAGACACTTTCATAGCTAGTTGATGCTACTTCCCCTGACTGTATGAAAAACGCTCCATTCACTAGCATATCTCCTTCTGATCTCCAGTTCCACTTCTTCCACTCACTTTTTTCTGTCCTCACCCTTTTTGTAACCTATCCAATTACTTACATCTTTTGAGATTTTAAACTCATTCTCTCTGTTTACGCACAAGACAAGAAGAGGGAGCAGAGTTAAAAGAATGAAACCTCCTTTGCGTATCGGTTTTTGGGAGCAGCATATCTATTGCCTTGACTGTTTATAGTTGGGTTTGCGCTTCCTCCAATAGCGTACATTTCCCAATGTGTGTAGTCGTTGTTCACCACATGAAAATATCCATGCCTGCATCTGCAAATTACTATAACCACATCACTCAACAGCCTCACTCAACACAATGTGAGTTTGTAGATTTTACCTTGGCATTCTCTGTCTAAGTCCCTCTCCAAAATGGTTATACGCAATGGTCACTTTCATATTCTTGTCTTGTGTGTACAAATCACTGTTTCCTAGCAACATGACCTGCCTCCATAATGTAAGATAAAGAAACATCAGTGTCTTATAACTAAAGCTAAAACAAAAAAGCAGAAAAGGTTTTAGTTTTTGATTTGACCTCATTGTGGTGAGTCAAATGATTATTGGAAATGGTAATTGCAGTGGAACCCATGACAACATCCACAAGACCATCAACACATTTAGACAGAGAGTTGTGGTCAATCCAGATATGACTTGATCCATATATAGAAACAGCATCACCATCAGACATATTCCTCATTCCATAATGAGAAGGCGAGCTTCTGACATAAGCGTTCCCAGTTCTTATACAATCATGAATGTGAAGACCATGAATGATGACGTGGGTTATGCCCTGAATGGTGATGCAAGCACCATTGGCTATGTGGACGTGAGCACCACGAGCATCAATGGTCTTGTAACTGTTCATAATCAGTTCTTGTTTCAAGGTTATGACCATATCTCTCTTGAAGATAATCCAGAGTGGCTCAACTTGGATCACGGCGTGGCGTAGAGTTCCTGGCTTGGGATACTTCATGTCCTCGTCGGTTGGATCAGTGACCACGTAGAAACGCCCGTCACGACCACCAGTGGCGTTACTACCAAAACCCATCCCACAGTCGGCGAGGCGTTTACGGTTGATGTGCCAGTTAGGGTCACAACGCCAACAGTCGTCTATAAGATTGCCATTGCCACATGAGAAGAAACTAAGCTTCCTCCTTTCGGTGATGTTCTGTTTGTTCCTGTAATATTCAATTGTTAGCAACTTACTTTTTCCATTATCTAAATCATGTATTATACCACTATACATTGAACCAACAATGACCAAACTAGTTCCATTTTTCTTGGACTTTTTTTTGTTAGATTGTTGTTACGACTAATGAAATGAAAATAAATGCATTCACACGCACAGCATTTGCATGAATAGAAAGAAGAAACTCACGTCTGAAGCAGGGCAACCTGCTGTGGATCAGAAACTGCGTGTTCATTCAGTTCTACACCTTCATGTCTGAAAACAGTCACCCAAAAGAAATGACGCAACCAATTAATTTAGGCTTGCGCAAAAGTCAGACTGAATACCCAAACCAATCCAAAATACCAGAATCTGGAACCGACCAAAACTCTATAGATACTTATATGGATCCAAAACTCTCTTGTCCGAAAAAACCTAGACTTAAATAGACTTAAACCTGATCCAAACTCAATAATTGATCGGGTACCCAAGGACCCTCCACTAAAAACACTAACAAAATTAGAAGTTTTCTATATTTTTCAAGAATTCTCTATTATGAATGTTCAAAATTTATAGACTTGAACCGATCTGAAACCGATCCAGAAGAGTTCTATTGATACTTAGGTCATGATTAATCCCGATCTCTTAATTAGGGTTTTTAGCTTCGGCAAAAAACTAAAAAAACCTAAAAATTATCTTTTAAATAAGAGATATAAGAGATCTCTTAACCGAAAATGTATAAAAAACAAGTCAAATCATGAGTTAAGAACCCCTAAAAGACCGGGGTTAATCATGCTCTTAGGTCATGATTAACCCAAGAACCCCATAAGGGGTTCTTATTTTATTTTATTTTATTTTTTGATTTTTTTTTTAAAAAAAAAATTATTTTAAAAATAGACTAATCACGGACCGACACGTGTCAGTGGGGTCCGTGAACAATATAAGAACTCAAACAAAATGGGTTCTTATTTAGGAGGTTTAAGAGATGGTTCTTAAAGATTTTGTGGACACACTCACTAAGAATCCCTTAAGAACCCTCCCATTAATCATGCTTTTATATGTGTCAAAAACTTTTCTACCCGAAAGATTTGAACTGAAATCAAAATGTACGATATTTTATAAAATCTACTTTATAAAATAAAAAATAATTAAAATTAAAACTAAAATGAATTAAATAATTATTTTTAAAAAGTAAAATAGAATTAGTTATACAATTTTATTACTAAACATAAACAATAAAGATTCCTTAAAACATCTTACATATTGTTTTCTCAAAAAAAAAAAGAACATCTTACATATTGTTACATACTTACATACTAAAACAGAAGAATATATCTCTAAAAGGAAAACTAATTTAAAACATTGTCACACGCAAGTAATCAACCATTTGAGAGAGCAGGTGTGTCTCATCAACCATTTATTTTGTTAATTTTGTTGTCTGTTACCTGATGGCCATGGTTGAATTTCTAAAGCTCTGCCGATCTTCTGTTTTTAGCTTCCTGGGTTAAAAAGAAGTTTCCAAGAAAGAACAAGTTAGTAGAGTATTTATTCATAGCTAAAAACTGGGAAAACATTTAAAATGCAGCTCATATGTGTTATTAAAACTTGAAAAGAGACCTCGATGGAGAAACTTCGTTGTTCCGGAGATTCGTCTTTCTGAGAGCGCAGAGGACAAAGATGAGGAGCATGACGAAACAAGCACTGCTCAATTTCTTAGACGACGACGCCATTTGAGAAGCAGAGAGTGAGTGAGTGACAAAGTTGCACAAGCTCCAAGATAACTGTCATCGTTCCTTTTATACGCGAAAACGGCAGTAAACGTTGTCGTTAATTAACACCGCTACTAAAATAGAGCTTAACTCTGGTTACTGCCAATAACCGGTTGGTTGTTGAAAGTCTTTTTCAGTTTTGCCGTCACAACACGATGAACCTGGTTTTAACGCTGTTACCTTTTCTTTGTCAACTAACGCCGTTACTTTAACCAAACTCTCGCTATAACTGCTGGTAACCGCCCCCATGATCTATGGTGTATAAACCTCGTCATTTATTAAAAATCATCTAAAAGTATAAAGTAGAAAATAGAAACCATGTTAAAGTTTAATAATTATATGGTTTAAAAGTCATTATCATCTCCTTCTTCTTATTTGTCAATATAACTTGTAGTACAACTTCAAAGTATCAAATATATACGAGGATAGACCTTCCGTAAGTCTCTTTACGAGAGTATATCACTAAAAGTAAAAGCAATTCCACTGGTAATTTCTTACCATGGAATTCTCTATTTACATATTTATATATGTATATATAATAATTATTATTTAACTAAAAATATTTTAAAAATTTTGGAAACACAATTAATAATATCTTAAATGAGATATTACCAATAAATCTGCTCTACTTATACCATAATAGAAGAGTTTTTTTAAAACTAGAGAGACTCATGCAAAAGTTTCTTTGTATTTTTTATATTTCTGATAAAGCTAAGAGATCATTTGTGAAGCCAAATCCTTATGTTAATTGTGACTAAATGACTCACGTAGTTACATTTTTATTATGATAACGTGACAATTTAAGAATTTTTTTTATAACACCTAATTTCTTTTTGAAATAGCAGATGTTAAGGGCATGAGCAGTGGGAGTATCTCACCCCATCTCTTGTCTTTAAAATAATAAAAAGAAATAAAAGAAGAGTAGAGAGGTAAGAAAAAATGGAGGGACGTACCTCAAAGAAGAAATTGGCAACAGTAATTAGAGAGACTTTTTTCATATGTGTATCATTTCAATGCTTCATTTTTATTTTATTTAAACTTTATTTAAATTACTTAATAATAATAATATAATATATGCAAAATAGTTAAGGTAGATACTCTACCACTAAAGATGCTCTAACAACAACAACAAAAATGACTAGCCGCTCTAAAACAACCAGGACATACATACACACTAAAGTCTGAACTACTGAAAATTTTCACCCCCACAAAATAATAAAAGTTGAAATAAATTAATGCCTACACATGATGTATGTTGCACACTTCATGCAAGTACTAAAATAATATTTACACTATTCTATATGTATTACTATAACTCATACACATATTAATTAAGGCATGTCACTAACCGTCTATGACAAGAAAGTAAATTGAGTTTCTTAATAGTTATTATATATATATATGCAGGTACATATTACTAAATTGAATTATGTAAAAATAAGGTACATATTAATAAAGATGGTATGCTTACCTACAACATAGAAGAAGAAATGCAAATTTTATTTTCCGTTATTAGAAACTATACTAAATATTTATCAGTGTATAACATACTATATGAAGGATTGCATTAAGGAGAGGACATGGAGTAGGAATGTAAAACCATGAAACTAAGACGCATTTCTAAATAAGTTTATAACCTATTTCCGTTCTGGTTTCTTAGTTACCTAATTTGGAACAAATAATCTTTCAACCGAAAGCTTTCACGTGACTAGAGCTTGCTTTCGAACCGACCTTTTATTATAGGAAGGTTAGTTGTTACGATAAAAAGATCAACGGCTAAATGTGCAAGGGTTTATAGAAGTATAGTAATTTTTGTGGTTCACTTATTTTATCTTTACATCATCTTTATGCTCAAATTGTACCATCTAGATGATATCCATATAAGGAATCGATAAATGAACAAAAGTACACGTTGAAAAGAAAAGTACTATTGTAAATTTTGTTGTTCATTTGACTTGGGATATATACAACCGGCGAACCTCTCGTTTAAATTGTATTACTCGGCTGAGAAATGTTCATGTCAGTGAAAATATGGATATTCATTTCTTCAGTTAGTAGTTTCGTTTGATGGGTTTCTAAGAAAAAAGTATTAGTTTAGTATCTGGTTTTCATAAACTTATGGTTACCTATCGGATTAGAGCCTATATATAATTAAAGGAACCGGGGTTTGCAAACGATATTACGAATGTTCTCTGTTGAGCCCCTAAGCAATATATTTCACTGCCCCTTAAGTCGTTGGCAACATTCCTGTTAACTTGGATCAGACGCAACGTAAAAGCGATTCCGTTTGTAACTAAAAAGAAAATGTTTTCAAAAATATACATAGTCCTAAAGCCACAAAGGAATATATCTATCTATATATATATATATATATATATATATATATATATATATATATGCCAGATTATGTCGGTTAGATCAATAGTACTGATTCTGTTTCTATCAAGAATAGATTCAAGAACGAGTGGTAGATTTTCAGGCGGGAAATCAAAGCTAAATAACACAAAAAGACTTTGACCAGCCACGTAAAATGTCAAAAAGCAGGGCAAGATTATCCCTAAAACCCTCCTTGGGTTTCTTAATTTTTTTTGTTTTTATTTAAAAAAAAAAATAAAAGTGAATCAATTACGGATCGCCACGTGTCAGTGGGACCCGTGAACAGAGTAAGAAACCTATTAAAATCGGTTCTTAATTCATAGTTTTTGTAACCGACTCTTATACTGTTCATGGGATCCACACAATAAAAATCCCCTAAGAAACCCATTAAGAAACCCCTATAGTCATGTTCTTACGTACAAATAGGGATGTTGTAATGGGTATAATATAATGTGGAACAAGGACTTTGACCGCAATCACCTGAATCTCCAAACGCCCGCACCCGCAATCGTTGCGAGTAGACCTGTCAAGCCCTTAAATAATTTTCCGTATGTATAATGTGGAACAAGGAGAAAGGACCATTCTCTTTTATATCCTTGGATTCTCCGTATTGACCAATCTCTTTTTGGTGGAGCTTCTTTTTATTATATTCTATCTCACACTTGATAGCACAGTTGAATGTTACAGTTAAATCGTATTTGTAAAAAATATCGTTTTCAACTTAGAAATGGTATAGAGTGAAGTTTCATAGCCCCTTGTTTAAGTAAACTGGTAAAACGTGACCAAGAATAGCATGATGATGGTAATTATTGTGAGAGACATTAAATTAGAAGATGATAAAATATTAAATGTATAAGCGCATGTTTATTGGAGGTATTTTATTAGGGATTCTTAACATTTCTAAAAGATGTGTTTTAATTTTTTTAAAAGACGTTTTTAACTTTTAACTAACAAAACCTAAAAATCGTCTCTTAAATAAGAGACCTAAGAGCATGATTAATGGAAAGTTCTTAAATGATTTTTAGTGGGCAGAACCCACTAAAACCTTAGAGCATAATTATAGGGGGTTTTAAAGGGTTTTTAAAGAGACTAGAGATTTTGTCCGCGCTACGCGCGGATTATGTTTAATAAACTTATTATAACTTAAAGTTGTATAAAATTGTTGTTTATTCTTTAATTACACAAATTGTATTTTAAATATATATAATACATAAGCAAACTTTTCGTTAACTGTTAAATTTTTTAAAAATTCAATCTAATATTATATTATTAAATCTACACAGAAAACACAATTTTAATGATATAGAAGCCAATGAAGCTGCAAATTATAATTGATGAAAATTTTGCTAAATTACTGAGAGATTGTTTATGCGATCTTTTTAAAAAAAATTGATTTTTGCACGTAATTTAGTTTTACAAATATATGTTTTTGGCAAAGAAGTGGTGATAAATCTGCTATTTTTTTTGAAAGGTACATTATTTTTTCATAAATATTTTATGTACAGGCAAATGCATGTGAAAGAGATTTATTATTTTTTATATTATGTATTTGATGATAATTCTTACTACTATTTAATTTCTCTTTATTTATTAATCTTCGTTTTAGTTTTCTATGTAATGAAAATACATTTTATTTTATGATATGATTTTTTTTAGTTGTAAAGTTATAGATAGATTTGTTAAAAAAATGTTGATGTAGTTTTACTTTAATTTTAAATTTTAATAATTTAGGTAATCAGATTTTACTTTTGAAAATAACTGTAAATATAATTATTTGATGTTAGTAATCTCTAAGTTGACAAAAAAGTAATCTCTAAGTTTTTTCAAAGTTCAATAAATCTACGTCTCATTAGTCATTTAATTAATGAATTATTATTATATGCTTAGGTATATATATATATATATTCAACATGTTAGTTTTTCTGATTAGTCATAAGTTTATATATTATGATGCTTGCTTTTATATTATATGATTGGTAGGGTTTTCTTTTTATAGTTGCAGTAAAATGAAAGATTATTTGGTAAAAGCTGAGAATATATGTTTTTCGTAGAGACAAAACTCATTTCAAGTGGAGATAAACTGGACATAAAAAATTAGACCAAGATATCAAATGTATTCATGCACAACATTGTTGCTTTAATGTCCCATAGTCAAGCCTTCCCTTAGATCCTCCACAAAGAAACAGGTTGAAGTTATATGAATGGAACTACAACTTCAATAACATGATCCCCCTTAAAAGCGTGGGTTATTTTTTTGTTCACTTGCAGTCATATTCTCAAGAAAGTAGCGAAAGTCCTTGCTTTGCCAGTTTAATTACATCTTTAACCGGAGCATTGAG
This sequence comes from Moricandia arvensis, assembly GCA_905132765.1. NCBI lineage: Eukaryota > Viridiplantae > Streptophyta > Magnoliopsida > Brassicales > Brassicaceae > Moricandia > Moricandia arvensis. Next base: position 110,119 of record CAJHQP010001128.1, read on the forward strand.
ATGAAGAAAGTCTGTACTTTCTTCTTACCGCTGCTCCACACATTTCACACATACGTAGCACTATCCAGACCCGATGACGCAAGAGGATGAACTTCCAAATAACTCTAGTGATCATATGAATGAGGGAAAGTATTATAGAAAGAGGTATAACCAAACATTGATCGTAGAAAAATCTCTAAGCATGTTTTACAAAGAGTTTGCCATAATAAGATAGCACAAACCAAGTAATCACAAACACAATCATTTTTTTTAAAAACCTCACTAATATATATGTGCATGCGCGAGAAGAACATACCTCGATTTGTTGACCAATCAATAAACGCTTGTATGTGCAGTTAACAAAATAGATATCCTACTGGGCATTTCGGTTTGCCATTAGGATATGCATGTCGGTGTGTAACCTGATGTAAAATTTTTTTATATCCAGAAAATTTAGTCCTATAGGGTGACTAAGTTAATGCCCTTCAAGATTCTAAAGAGAGCGATTGAGCAAGAACCTTCTTCAATGAATCATTCGCAGCTGCATGCAAGATTTAAAGCAGAATGGAGATGGCTGAGATGAATGGCTACGGGTGACACAAACTCTCCTATGCGGTTTTCTCTTTTCTGCAAGTCCCCTATCTCAGGTATTCGTGTTTCCTTGCGTCCAGGTCTTTTATGTATTCATGTTTACACATAATAATCATACTGCTGGCATGTTAAAGGTGCAACTGTTGACATCAAATGCTACACTGGTTTCAAATAGGGATCAAACAGAATAAAAAATGTTACCGATGACTTCGGAGAACTTGTTATCCATCTTCACGCAATTTTGCAACTGAAAAAGGCATGCAAAACATGTGCGCCTAAGCACAATCATCGATGCAACAATAGTTTTCCAAAATGGAATATACAGACAGGATAAATATGAACAACACACACGTAAACAAAGAAGCTGAATCAAAAGAAAGAAGTGTGATATGAACACTCGGTACCCACACTTCAATAACTGGAAAGACAATCGAGAAAGACAATAATGGGTATAAAAATCAATTTGCATTAAAAATCTATAGAAATTACAGTAATAACAAATGTTTTTTGAATTAATATCAATCTATAGTATATGTTTATAATTTTTCAAAGAATAGCAAAAAGGGAGGGGGGACATGAGCTTTTTCTTCTTATATGTATTGTGTTGTTACAATCTTCATTTAGCGTTGGATCGTAAGTTGAACGCTGTATTTTTTTTAACATCAAAAGGCTATTATGTTACTCAAACTTGAGTTGATATGAGAATCTAAACTGGAACACAACAACCAAAAAACGATAGAGAACGATAAAAAGATTGAGCATTACTATCTAGTCCAAGCATTACATTCACTTTCCGCATGTCTAATCAGCTCCAGGAGGTCTCTTAGATTCCTTGAAAAAGTTTATCATTTTGGGCTTTCTATAGATATCAAATAATCCACGGATAAGGATCTTTATCGAGAGTCAAATTTTCAATTTCATTCTTTCTCCAAAACAGATAGTCTAAATTCGTATAAACACTCGATGTTGGAAAAGTTCCCGAACACGAAATTGTGATGTTGGAAAAGGTGATTTTGTACATGTAAATAAATTTTATGTTCAGACCATACAAACAATAATTATAGGTTACTTTTTATTTTTAGCTACATATATTTCAAGTCATTGCTATGCCAATATGTCACATTTACATTAAATTAAATTTAGAATAATTTATTACATATTTTGTTGTTAGTACCTTTGTGATTCATCAATTTTCTTATAAATTTTTTTGATTATATATACCGTAATTGGCAGTTTTTCTTTACTATTTACACAAAATTATAAATAGACTTAAGCATATATTTTTATGATAAAACAAAAGATTAAAAGCCATTTGTTTTTTTATTAAAATTGAAAATTTGATCTTTTAAAAACATATATTGGTTTTTATTTCTAATTACTCAGCTAATAACTACTGATTGATATTCATTTTTCAATCAATTCAACCAATATTTGAAAAATAGTTATAATATATATATATATATATATATATATATATATATATATATCAGGAAAGTAATATATTAATATATATATATATCTATATATTATGACAGAAAATGAATATATTATTTTATATATAGTATTATTTCTATATATGAAAAGAATATAAGATTGTTCATTGATTATGTATTATTTTGATTTTAATAAAACCTGAAAATCATAGTTTTCCTGAAATACAAACTCTTGACAAATTGAATTCTTTAGTATGTTGCAATTTTCTATATTTGAATCACATAGGAGTTTTACGCGTGATATATGCAGTTATATACAAAGTCTTTTTCTGACCAACAAATACTTATAAATTATTTTACACTTGAGTAGTTTATTATACTATTATACTTGTATTATTGTTTTATAGTATATTAGTATACATATTGAGAAGTGGACATTCATAGATTCAAACTCTTCTTTTGTTTTTTTTTTCCAATGCCTCAGTTCATTCAGTCGTTTTTTCGTCTTTCTTGGATCAAATAATATCAGAGTATTAGGAAATTATGTTAGAATCAAAAATTACCCACATATACAAATATTAATACTTGTGAAACCACAGAAGAAAAAGATTTTCGGTTGAAAAGCCAAAACAATTACCTGACCGTGAGGTGATGTTTGATGTTCTAAATACGATCCGTTCGATCAACAAACCCAGAAGCAATCTCTGACCTGTTATAATTCCAGGTCACCAAATGTACTTTTCAATCCGAAGAAAACCATAAAATTTAGCAAATCAAAATCAGATGACTATTTTGTACGAACTACATACAAATTTGATGACAATTTATGTCTTTAGTCAACTATGTATTTGTTACAATATCAATTTGTTAGCCCAAATGTGGATGTGTAAAATGTATGAAAATGGAAATTCCACCAAGAAGCGGCAGAGGAGCTTGAAGATGGAACAAACCTGAAGTTTCTATAGATGTGGCACAAAGAGGAAGAAGCTAAGCAAGTTCCGCTGCTCGGAAAGTCAATAGTTTCGTTTTGAATTGGAAACAAAATCAGCAGCCATTTAGAGAAGCGCTGGGAGGATGCTGAAAATGAAACACTTGCAATAGATTAATGAATAAACCAGTCTCTGGAAAAGTTATAGAGGAAAAATGAAACAATAATTATTAAATTAATGAATGAATACACTCTTCATCAAATCCAGAATAATATAACACACAATTAAACAAAAAAGATGGGAACTTTGATTTAGATTTGTTGATGGAAACTTACAATACAACTGTAGGTCCAAAGATCCTCCTATTACCCAGAGAAATTAAACCTGATGATTTTGAATGCCAGAGTCAAATTTGCTGTTTTTAAAGCAAGCTGATTTTTATGGAGAGAATAACAAACATATTTATCCGTTTGCAGAGACCAAAAACAGAGCATAAACAGGCAGTACCTTCTCTCATATGACTAATGATTACAGAAATACTCACCACCGGTGGTGCTATCGCTGCCATTGAAGATGGAGATTTGCGTAGCCATTAGTCTTCCGAAGTTGTTGTGTGCGGAGATGTGAGGAAGCCAAAGAGTTATATAGTGAGGATGGAGAGAGGAGGGAAGATGAAGAGGTATTGACATGTTGTGGTTACTAAATTGAAGAGGATTGTGGAGCTGATTTAAGTTTGGTGGGTTGTTCGAAACGACATGCTGATTGAATTAAAAATGGGAAAATTCTGTAAAAAATACCCCAACTAAATTTTATTAAGCTTTTTAATACCCAAACTTTTTTGGTACCCGGTTTAATACCCCAACTAATTATTTTTCTCATTATAATATACAAACTTTTAAAAGTCTACCATTTTAATACCCAAACTTTATTTCTTTTAATTAAAAATATTAATAAATTTCAAACAAAAATTAAAAAATCTCTAAAATCTAAGAGAAAATATGCAAAATTGCTAATTTTATTTAAATATTTAGGAAAGAAGGTAAATAAATTAGTGAGAAAATTTTAAATTTTAAAAAAATAGTTTTGAATGTAAGGAAAAAAATTTGTTTTCTATTTGAAAAAAACAAACTAAATTCAATATTAAAAAGATGAAAATTTTATTACAAAATTTAAGATTAGAAAAAATTCCGCTACTTTAATTTTTCAAACATACAATAAAATTAGATTTTTTGAGATTTTTTTTGTAAATTTTAGAGATTTTTTAAATTTCATTTGAAATTTATTAGTATTTTAAATTAAATAAACAAAGTTTGGGTATTAAAATGGTAGACTTTTAAAAGTTTGTATATTATAATGAGAAAAATAATTAGTTGGGGTATTAAACTGGGTACCGAAAAAGTTTGGATATTAAAAAGCTTGATAAAATTTAGTTGGGGTATTTTTATGGAATTTTCCCATTAAAATTTAATGTTCCCGTTTTTTTGGAAAAAAGAATAGAAGATCAATCGTAAGTTCGTAACCTAAATTATTGAAAAAAAGTTGAAGAAGAGGATATTTAACTCTGACATGGCAAAACTTTAAAATATAATTGGTGGAATAAAAATGCACATGTGGATAGCTTAGAATTGGAGGATATTGCCCTTTTAATATAGTAAGATTCTTAAGGAGAGGGAATCCACCAAAACTTAACAACCATCTCTAAATCCTCTTAACTAAGAGTCCATTTTGCTTGGGTTCTTATACTATTTGTGGGCCCCACGGATATTTAGCGACCTACGACTAGTTTGTTTTAGTTTTTTTTTTCTTTTTAAAAAAAATCAGACAAAAAAAATAAGAACCCCAAAGGGGTTCTTGGTTTAATCATGCTCTTAAGAACCACCTCTTAAAATTTCTAAATAAGAATTCATTTTACTTGGATTCTTGTCCTGTTCACGGACCCCACTGACACGTGGCGGTCCGTAATTGATTCGTTTTTATTTTTTTCTTTTTTAAAAAAAATCAAAAAAATAAAACCCAAAAACCCCATAAATGGTATTTGGGTTAATCATGACCTTAATAACCATATTGACCACAATTATTTGCAAAACTAACTCCCTTCAAATGCATTAACTAAGTTCCATTTTCAGACGTTCTATCATTTTAGTCAAAAAAAATATCTTTAGAAAATATTACTGGATTTGAAATTTACATAGACGTTAGCATTTTTGTAGTCATACTAGGTGTTTTTCTGCATCATGTGTAAGATATTTTTTTATTTAAATTATATTTAAAATAAAATTTAGTTAATATTTTAAAGTTTGTTATTTTATATTGATATTTTAATATAAATTTTCATTTAATTAAATATGAAATTAATATAAATAAACAATTTAATCGATTCAAATTATATTTAAGAATATATTATATATGTAAATATTTAAAATTATAATCTTAAATATATTTTCATTTATTTTTTAATTAATATATATTAAATTAATTTTTATAAAATTAAGAAAATAATATAAAATAATATAAAATTTTAAAATGATCAGAAGATAAAAGATAAAACTAACATAATTTTTAAAACTCGTAAATATATAAAAAACAAATAATATTAATAAAAAATATTATTTAAAAAAAAGATTGTATAACATTTTGAAAATTTTGTTTATTAATAAACATTTAGAATTATAAAAATAGAAAAAATAATATTTTAATTTTTTTTTTAAAATAACATATTATTTAATATTATATTTAAATATATTTATTTTAATGATGATATATTAGTTATTATAGTATTTTAAAATTTTTACTGGATAAAATATTTTACTACTAACATAAAAATACAATCTAGTTTGTTGAAAGGAGAATTTAAACATGATTTACACAAAATTTTAAATTATGAAGAGGTCTACTTATTGCATATCTAACTTGACCAATATTCATGAAGAATTTGATGAATATTGGGCCACCGTGCCCCGTAATATTTACCAGATATTTGGAGACTTAAAAGCCCATGTTTTTTACTTTGAGAACTGTTTTGAGTATAGACGTTGACTGATTAACCAGAATCTGTTACATATTAGAAACCATTAATTTGAGAAGGTTGCAAAAGCTAAGTCAGTACTGGTTTTGTTATTATATTTTCTGGTGTTTCTGAGAAAAATAAGAGCTAAACTGAAATATAAGTTGTTGTATTTTAGACTTTTAGTTTGATATTTCTTTTGGTTTAGTTTGAGTAGTTAAGTTTATGTTTATTTATAGATATCCAATTTCTGTTATGGGTTATTAGTACGTGTTAAAGGTAAAACTTAAAATCACAGTTAAAAGTTAGCTCTGTTTATAGCTCCTTTTTGGCAAAGTTCGAGTTCAAGTATAGTTATATTAAATTAGGTGTCTCTACATTAACACCAGATAATGACGAATATATCTATACGGTTTTATTTTCTCTAAATTTCATATTAAAATAACCAACATGTAATATTTATATATATGAGAAATTGGGTTAGATTTAGTTCTTAAAACTAACTTAGATATATGAAGAAATAAATAAAAACTTGGATTAGTAAATTATGGTTTGATTAGTAAATTTGGTTTGATAATATTTTTATTGATTTGGTTATGGATAACTCATTATCCATTCTAATCAAAACCATTTTAGTAAAATTTACTAAATCTATTAACCATTTTATCTATTAATTCATTTACATCTATTTTTTTTTTTTTATTATGATCTATGGTTTAGATTGACCCAATAATTTTGACACACCCTAGGTTGAATGATGTCGATTTAGAGTTTCTCAACTAAATATCATCACCATATATTTATAATTTATATTATGTAACTTAAAAATTTGTAGTGTTAAATTACATTGAAATAAAAGCATTTTTGTACATAGGCAGATGTGTCAAAACGACCGTAGAAAGATTCTAGCTTTGGGAGCCCATTCCATCATCAACCATGTTTTGAAGCTTCTTTACCCTAACAATGGTGTTCTACTATGAACCTGTCTAGGGACCTATGCGACCATGTCGGCTTCCTGTGAATCAGGAACGATGATGTCAAGCCTCATCATGGCCTTGTAGAACTGAGGAACCCTGGCTCCGCTGTGCATACAAATCTCAACCAAAGCAGGGGCTTTACCATAAAACCTCTTTAAATTTCCGGTAAGCGGAGTTCCCTTAAGGTCCCTCACATGCCATACATAGTTTGGAGGAAAGACCTCCTCCACAAGAGCATCTTGCCATCCGTGTTTCCCGTCTCTCCATTGGTGTTTGAACTCTCCACACAGCTTCACACTATGTCCCCATGGTCCTACATGGACTTCAGAGCAATATCCGCATGCTTTCACTGTGTATTCTTTCATCAGTTTTGTCACTCCCCATCTCACTTTCTCGTAAGCATCCATTGTTTCCTGTGCTATCTTAGGTACCTCCTCTGGTGAGGGAGGTGGATACCTCTCACAAGCACCAAGTGTGTCAAGATCAGCTAGTGGAGATGATAACGTCGAGCTGCAAGGCCTATCAGGCTCTTTAACATATCCACCTCTATCAATCACTCTCTTCCCCATCATTCGAACTGGCTGTGTCCTTCTACGAGAAGGATACTCTGGGATCTCAACTCCAGCTTGGACGCATAGCTCAACAACCGCTGGGATTCTTTCATAGTCAAACCGAGATTCATGCTTTATACGCCGCCCGAAAGGGTCATACATGTGGTACGACTCAACAGGAATCAGAACATCATTGATGGTACCTTTGACCCATAAATGAGAACCTCGTCGTTGTGCACTTGTTGAACCAGTGCAATCCTTGATATTGTGACCAGCATTAGCCACATGAACCGCAGCGCATTCACTGCAACAATACAAAAACAAAGTAAGTGGAAACTTGCAGAAGCATGAACTGAGATAGAGCTGATATCACCTGCAAGCAAAGACGGGAACAACATGGAGAAGCTGTGCTAAACCCTTGATGAGCAACTTCCAGTTATCTATGACTTCATAGGCGACAGGAACAAGAGTGGGGACAAGCAAGCCGTTCTTGGGAGGGTCCAAGTGTTTCTCTATGCCCATCTGAGCAAGTTTCTTGTCTTTCTTGGCTGCTTCTTGGATTTGCTTAAAAGGAACAGGATAAGGTTTTTTCTTCTTCTTTGGTAAAACAGGAGGAAGATCCACGTTCTGTGTAGACACATGCCTTTTCTTGAAAGTTGCGCGCTGTTTAGGCTTCTGATGGAAACAAACGTTCCTCATTGAACACTCATTTTTAAGAATTGGGCAAGGAATCTGCATATATATAAGAAAATGCATAAATTAAGTAGGTGAAAAGCCAACCTTAGGGATCGTCAGCAAGATAAAAATGAAAGGAGATGAAATGTAAAACCTGAAAGGCAAGTGCATAAGAGCCTCTAGCAGAAAAATCAATTGGGTTAGGATCTATGGACTGACCATAAACACCTGGAATAGCGATTAGCCAGAATGAGAGACTGAATATATAGAAAGATAGATAGATAGAAAGCTAACCTATACAGGGAGGCGAAAGCAGAATCATGGTGAGTAGACTTAAGAACCCAAATCAGAAATTAAGCAAAAAACGATAACTTTCGAAGAGCCCTGGAAAATTTTAAGGAAACATGTGAAGGTCGGAAAGTAAGACATGGTTTAGTCATTTCGTCGAACACGTGGTGTGTGCAAGTAAGACGATAAATAAATCAAACAAGAGGTAAAGAAAAATCTACAAAACCTTGAGCTCAGAAGAGAAATTAGCGGAAGATAGGAGAAGAGAAACTGGATTAAACAGACAATTGATGTTCAACAGTTTTTGAGTTCCTCAAGAACATCGAAGTTGCTCATGTTTCAGCGAGACAGAGATAATAATACGACGTCGTCGGTCAGGTTTTTGCACTATGAGTTTAACTCTTTAAAACCCATGAGGCTTATTTGAGTTCTGTTTCAGGTCCATACGAATTGTCTTTTTTTTTCTCTCGTTACAACCCTATTTCTGTTTCATTTATTTATCTTATGTCTTAACTAAGACTTGGGCTTTCGCTTGAAATCTCTATTTTATTATCGGTGAATAAGCTCAATATCCTTTATCCAAGTCCAAATTAGAAATTTGCCCATGGATTGACAGTAGAGGTTCATTCTTTACAATTTGGTTAGGAAAATGACGATTTCACTCTTCTCTCGTGCCTGCAACTTACTACGAGAAACAAAATTTTCTGACACAAAAAGATTCTGTTGCAGGATGTTGTAGGTTACTGTTAACTTAGGTAGCTCACAACTACAACTAATTTTGTCCACATGTTTCCTCCGATTAATGTGTCCACAGTGGGACAATATCTCCGATGCGGCATCCGAAACGTAAAGGAAAAATTTCAAAGATTTCGATATTTGTCATCTTGACAAATAGAGAAGAAGTGAGAGGTTAGCAGAGGGAGATAAATTTGAAGAGGAAGAAGATTGAAAATGAAAATTGTGAATAAGAATTGTGAAGGAAAAAACTCCATTGACAGAGATCATTTTCAGTATTCAAGAAACATAAATGGGGCTACTCGTTCAATTGGTTGTTGGCGATTGGGAGCGAGGAGGGTCGGGTAAATGGCGTTTAAACACATATCATACAATGGTGAAATATAAGGTTGTGTTTAGAGAGAACGAGAGTTATGAGTCGGTTATTGAGGTGGTTAGAGAGAAATACAAGCTGAAGCAGATATTGCTTCCTACAGCGCATGTGCTCCTGACGTATGAGTTGTCTATTTGGATGAAGGAACCATGCGAGTACACAACACCACCACTTGAGATAAAAGATGACAATGACATGGAGTTATTCATGGCAGTGAGGCTAGATTGTGTGTGGGTGGAAATGTACGTGACGTTCGGAGAGGCGACCTTCAACCGGTACATAAAACAGCACGCAGAAGAAGAAGGATTCGACCCAGATATGGACTCAAGGCCTCCACCAAAACCTATACCTTGGAAAGGTGGTTTATATTTATAAACAACTATACGACAATTTATTATAGGTTGCGAGTTGCTAATAATTGAGTATGTGAACGACACAGAGGTTTGAAAACGAGGGGGCCCTTACTAGCCAGCGAGGAAATGCTGATGGAGATATGCTCGCCGGTTCAGATGAATATGCTAGAGAAAGCTTCAGAGTGGTTTAAAAAAAACTTGGAGGGTAATTCTTACTTCCTCAGTGGAAGTAGTTTTGAGTCCTCAAAAGATTCAACTTCATTGGGAGCATGGGTAGACGATACCCAAGCCAGGGGTCGTATGATCAGATTGGGAGATGTGTCTAACCACGTGCCTCAAGTTTCTGCGTATCCGCTAGGTACGATGTTAGCGGCTAGCATGTACATTCTAGTTTATTATTTGTCCATTATAATTTATATTATCCACTACGTACGATGTCAACAGCTAACATGTATCCTTTGAATGCATAGATGGGGGTGTTGGCGGGATTGTGGCTGACAAAGGGAAAGGAAAGTTAGTGGAGGAAGGTGTCAATTTGGTGGGAAATTGTGACATAGCGATTGATAGATGGGTGGAGGAACATGTAGTACCGAAATTGGGTGGTAATCAGTCTATTATGCTGGGTAAGATTATTTGGGAATGATAGTAAATATAAGAGAACCATCTAATGTATAAAGTAACAGTTAACACAAGTGTTGGTTGGTAACATTATTTGTATCATGAGAAACTGCGGGTATCAGTAATAATCTTGTGTTGTCAAGTAATGTTATGAGAGCGGATGAAAGAGGTGGGGTTGTGATCAGAGATCTTAACAAAAAATTCGATATGAGTTCCCAGGAACCAAATGCGATTGAAGATGAACTGATGGAATCGGAAAGAGAAAGTGGTGGCTGCTTCTTACTAGATAATACTATCCAGAAAACATGCTATAATTTCTTATAATTACTGAAGTATGTGGATATCTGATGTGTAAAGGCGAACATGCTACAACGTCAGCCATTGGGGGGGGAGAAAGGGCAAGAGCATAGCTTAAGATGGTATTGGAGGATGCGAAGCAAAAGATGGTTGGGATTGCGGCAAGTCCTCTATTAACCAAATGATCGGGGGAGGGGACGGGACATTACCTTTATTAGTTGGTAGGGAAAAAATAAGAAATCAAATTTGGCGTTCAAACAATATCCACTAAAACATATTTTTAGGCAAGTACAAGTTATTGTAGCCGTTAACAAATAAATTTGCAGGAACCAGTACAGATATCCAAACAGAAATAGGGTTGGCTGGAAACAATCGTGTGTTTGAGCGCGAAGGAGGGAGGCTCCTTCAGGGACTGGTCTTGGATGGCCGGAATACAGCCTTGACTAGGGTTCCTTACACTGGAAGGGTCGACAAGGCCGAAGGAGTTCCTAGTGAAGATAATATACTCGGTGATGTTTTAACATATAACCTTAGAAATAATAATATCCGTTGTCGGTAGGTGTTAATATTTAGAAAATATTCAATTCATAATATTTGGAAATATTTATTACAGATGGCATTAATATAGGACACCAAAATCAGCTATACGTCGGCCAGGTATTCGACAACAAGGAGGCTTTCAATATGCATATTGTGAGAATGGCTTAATTGCGGAAGTAATACAAAGAAGAATGTACTAGTTTGACAGATGATCAATCAGAGAAGGAGTTTGCGATTTGAGAGAGAATGAGAATGGAGAAGAACATGTTTTTCATTTTTGTGTGTCATTTTTACTTTTACCATTACAGTTTATTTTTACTGCCATGGTAACTTTCTTTTCCTTGTGTATTCATGCTTCTCCTCAACACTCCCCCTCAAGCTTGACCATATGAAACAAGTCAAGCTTGGAAGTCATGAAGCATTCCCTCATTAAAAACTTAGCCAGGTAAAACCTCATGGGATAAAACCCCAGCCAAGGAAAAAGAGTAGAACACTTCATGAAGGGGAGACTTAATGAGATGGGAGTTCCATGAGTCCAAGCTTTGAATGAATGAACTCACAGACTTTTTGGTTTGCAGCTTTGGTGAAGATATCTGCTAGTTGCTCCTCACTTCGTGTATAACATGGCAAGATGATCTGTTGCTCCACGGCTTGTCTAACTTTGTGACAATCCACTTCAATATGTTTAGTCCGCTCATGGAACACATTGTTGGAAGCTATGTGGATAGCCGCCTGATTATCACAATGCATGGTTATGGGAGTGGTTTGCTCAATTCCCAAATCCATTAGTAGGTTCTTTATCCAAATCAGTTCGCTGGTGAGCTTCCTCATTGCCCTATATTCCGCTTCAGCACTGGAACATGCGACTATCTTCTGCTTCTTGCTCTTCCAAGTGACTAGATTGCCTCCAATGAATGTGCAATATCCTGTAGTAGACCTCCTGTCCTTTCTGTCTCCAGCCCAGTCTGCATCACAATACCCAACGATCTCAGTGCTATTGTTGCAGCCTAGCCAAACTCCTTGCCCTGGTGCCTCTCTAAGATATCTTAGAATCCTTTCCACCATGTTCCAGTGATACATTTTTGGTGCTTGCATATGCTGACTGACTTGGTTCACAGCAAAACACACATCCGGCCTTGTGATGGTTAGATAGATTAGCTTCCCCACCATTCTTCTATAGTGTTTTGTGTCTTCATATGGCTTATCTTCTATCTCCCCCTCACGCATTACTTTGTAGCCTTCTTCTAATGGTGTTTTGGCTTTTCTTCCTCCTAGATTACCAGCTTCTTTAAGTATGTCAAGTGTGTACTTTCTTTGGGACATGAACAGACCCTCATTGGATCTACACATCTCAATGCCCAAGAAATACTTTAGCTCTCCTAAATCTTTGATGTCAAAGCTTGCCTTGAGGAACTTTTTGGTTGATGCAATCCCTTTCTTATCATTGCCGGTGATGATGAGGTCGTCTACATAGATCAGTATGGCAATGATTCCTTGATTGCTGGTGAGGGTGAAAAGGGTATGATCAGCTTCAGACTTTGTAAATCCTTTTCCATTCAAGGTTGTGCTTAGCTTATGGTACCAAGCTCTTGGAGATTGCTTCAACCCGTAGATAGCTTTCCTTAGTCTTAGAACATTTCCAGGTTTTACCATGCCTTCCATACCAGGTGGTGGTCTCATATACACTTCATCTTCAAGCTCTCCTTGTAGAAACGCATTCTTGACATCCATTTGCCAAAGATCCCATTCTAGGTTCACGGCAATGGACAAGAGAATCCTGATGGTATGAAGTTTTGCTACTGGTGCAAATGTCTCAAGGTAGTCTTCTCCATATACTTGTGTATAGCCTCTTGCCACAAGCCGTGTCTTCTTCCTCTCTGGCTTCCCATTTGCTAAGTATTTGATGGTGAACAGTAGCATGCTTGTCACGGCTTTCTTGTCATTGGGAAGCTCACACTCAAACCAGGTTTCATTTTTGATCATGGCGCCAATTTCATCTTCCACTGATTTCCTCCACTCATCTATCTCCATAGCTTCTTCATACTTTCTTGGAATAAATTCTTGATCCACACTAGTCATGAAGGCTTGGTGGCTGGCAGGAAACTCTACTAAGGAACATGGAGTTTGTGAACGGTGTGCCACGGCTTGTGAGTTGAAGTACACTCTTGTATGTCGGATCCTAGTGCTTCTTCTTAGTGGTTGGACAGTTTCCTCAGTTGTTGTAGCTCCATCATCCTCTGGTTGATCTTCATTGTCTCTTGATTCTTCTGGTTGCTCTTCTTGATCATGAGTAGCTGTGTTGTCCGGCTGTGACTCAGTTTGATTCCCCCTCTCAGGATCAAGAGGAGCGTCCTCTGTACCTTCATTAAAAGGTCCCTCCTGGTCCATTTCTCCGGTTGGGTCTGGGCGGGTGGATGGAGGCTGAACTGCAGCTTCTCTTCTCGGTATTGTAATGCCAATGTTTTCCATGACTCTTCTTAAATTCTCAGCTCTGTCTGAGGCAGATTGCGACAAGTCTTTCACTTCATCCCAGCTCTTTTCTTCATAGTAACCTTTTGACTCAACAAACTTCACATCTCTGGATACTAAGACCCTCCTGGTCTCCGGTACATAGCATTTGTATCCCTTTTGTTGAGGTGAATAGCCAATAAACATGGCTCTGGTGCTCTTCGGTTCCAGTTTGTTCCTTTGCTCTCCTGGTATTAACACAAAGCACACGCAACCAAATACCCGAAGGTGATCTATAGATGGATTGCTCTTGTTTAATACCTCATGTGGCGACTGATCCTGCAATACCTTGGTTGGTATTTTGTTGATCAGATAGCAGGCAGTCATCACGGCATCTCCCCAAAACATTTTTGGTACGTTCATGTGGAACATCATGCTTCTGGCTACTTCCATAAGGTGCCGGTTCTTCCTTTCGGCCACACCATTTTGTTGAGGAGTATATGGGCAGCTTGTTTGATGAATCATTCCGTGCTTGGATAGGTAATGCTTAAATGCATTGCTTGTATATTCCCCACCATTATCTGATCTCAAAATCTTTATCTTTGCATTGTAATGGTTAGAAACATGATTTTGGAAGTTTATGAATGCATCTAATACCCTATCCTTTGATTTAAGTAGAGTGATCCATGTGTATTTAGTTTTCTCATCTATAAATGTCACAAAATACTTATGGAGTTCTCTAGATGTGCAAGGTGCAGTCCATACATCAGAGTGGATTAAATCAAAGGCACATTCATAGATAGTACTAGACTTAGGAAACACGGTTCTGCAATGTTTTCCTAGAATACAAGCTTCACACACTTTTTGAAAGGAAATACTAGGTAGCATGATGTTCAAGGCACGAGAATGAGGATGTCCTAATCTAGCATGCCACATGACATCTTTAGGGAAGTTAAAACAAGAACTTAAAGCAATAGATAAATCGGTTGTTGGCATAGTGTCTTCAAGTAAATACAAGTCTCCTTTGGTTACACCTTTGCCAAGTAACCTACTAGTTTCAATATCCTGAAAATAGACATCATTAGGCGTGAAGGTAACATTGCAATTTAAATCAGTAGCCACTCTTTTTACAGATAACAAATTGGATGTGAAATTAGGCATATAGAAAGCTTTGGAATCTTTTTCAAATATCCTAAGTTCACCAATCCCTTTAATTGGCACCATCTCGCCATTAGCTATAAGGACATTTCCTAGTGATGGAACAATATTTTTAATCAATCCTTGGTCACTAATCATGTGGTGGCTAGCTCCAGAATCAATTACTAAGGGTTTAGTTATTTTTGAATTTGTGCTAGCGTTCAAGGAGTGACCCGTATGATAAGCATGTAAAGAGGTACCAAGAATGTTACCAGAGTTATCTTTGAGGGCTTTGATGAGGTTCTCAATGTCAGAACGCCTGATGGACTCATCCTGGTTGGTTATTACACTCCCGGTGCTGCTGGATGCAAGTGCTTTTCCTTTCTCGGCATGATTGTTGCTTGAAGTGGATGTCATGGACCGAGTAGTAGTTGATTCATTTATGTTATCAGAGAAGTTGACTCTGGCATTATAGTAAGGGGTTTTGAACTTCTGTGGTTTGAGATGAGGGTGAAGAATCCAACATTTGTCCTTCCCGTGCCCTTTCTTCTTACAGTGATCACATACCCAACTTTTCTTGTCATCCGGTTTGTAGTAACTCTTGTTTGCACTTCCTTCAGCAGTGTTTGCCAACACAAGGTCTCCTCTTCTTCCAAAGAGTTCTACGGATCCTTGCTCCTTTTGAATATGAGAGCACACCTCTTCCAAGGTTGGTAGCTTCTCGGCTCTTAGTAAGTGCTTAATGAGGTCATTGTAGCCGGGGTTCAGTGTGAGGAGTAGAGCGAACACCTTGTCTTGCTCCCTCCTTTCTTTCAGGATAGTTGGATCCACGGTGCTTGGCCTCAGCATCTCCATTTCAGCCCACAAGGCTCGGAACTTGCCGAAATGTTGGTTAAAATCCGTGTCTTCTTGGTGGAGTGAGTTTATAGCCCTCTTGACTTCAAATACTCTACTAAGGTTTGAAATATTGCCATACACCTTTTGAAGAGTGTTCCACAACTCTTTGGAAGTTTCACAGTATGAGTAACCTTCCAAGATTGATGGTTCAAGGCTGCTTTGAATGATGGACAACACCAAGAGATCCTCCTGATCCCATTTGTCCTTGCTAGCCACCACCACTTCCTTACCATCCCCTCCTTGGACGGTTTCTTTAGATGGTTTGTCTTCTGTCACATATGACCAGAGACCTCTTCCTCCTAAGGCTGTTTTCACCAGTCTAGACCATAGGAGATAGTTTACTCCTTTGAGAGTAACCGGAATAGAGATTTTGGATGAGTTTTCCATTCTTGCGGATGCTTAGATGAAGGGGTTTGCGGAAGTATGTTAGAGAATGAGAGAGATAATCAGGTCTCAAGAGTGGTAAGCTCTGATACCATGTGAGAATGGCTTAATTGCGGAAGTAATACAAAGAAGAATGTACTAGTTTGACAGATGATCAATCAGAGAAGGAGTTTGCGATTTGAGAGAGAATGAGAATGGAGAAGAACATGTTTTTCATTTTTGTGTGTCATTTTTACTTTTACCATTACAGTTTATTTTTACTGCCATGGTAACTTTCTTTTCCTTGTGTATTCATGCTTCTCCTCAACACATATGGCCTCTACGTCATTGCAAACAAATTTAAATCTTGGTCAAGAAGTCAGAACCTGGCAAAATGCTTCTGGAATGCGTCGGTGCCCTGTGTGGTTGGAAAGTGTATTCAACCAAGCTTGGAGGGAGCCCAAGGTTTGTGATCAAAACCATGGTAAACATTCACAACTGCATGGTGGATGAACGTTGGAGATTTCGTAACCATGCAACTTCCACAATCATAGGGAATATGATGAGATGACGATACAATGGAGCGGGTGGGTGCGGGCCATGCCCAAGTAACTTAATATGATGAGAAACGACCATCGAGTGCCTATCTCGTATTGGGAAACATGGAGGGCAAGAGAATCAGCTATACACCAATCAGCTAGAAATGCTGAAAGGTCGTATCTCTCCCTACCTTCATACTTGGAGCACCTAAGAGGCACAAACCATGGGTCAATTGTCGAATTGGAGACCTCGCCCGCATCGGATGGAGCATAGAGGTTCAAATATCTCTTCATTTCTTTCGGAGCAAGTATTCAAGGTTAACCTTACATGAGGAAAGTAATAATCTTGGATGGAACACACCTAAA
Source organism: Moricandia arvensis (assembly GCA_905132765.1). Taxonomy (NCBI): domain Eukaryota; kingdom Viridiplantae; phylum Streptophyta; class Magnoliopsida; order Brassicales; family Brassicaceae; genus Moricandia; species Moricandia arvensis. The sequence goes on from CAJHQP010001128.1 coordinate 127,212, forward strand.
AGGAAGATTTTCTGGCTGCCTCCTCACAGCTTGTGCCTAAGATGGAAACTATTAGATTTATCCACTTGGTTTTGCTATTGTGGACAGCGAGAATGACCAAGCATGGACTTGGTTCTTTAACAAGCTAAAGTGTGTCATTCCGGACACCGGGGAAATATTCTTCGTCACAGACCGTCACAGACCGTCACACATTCATCTACTCCGACATCAGAAAGGTAAAAAAAAGCTGCAGGCATAACCGAACCGTATTAGAGTTTAAGTTTCATACCTACCAACTTTGCTGGCGGTTATCGTTAATGTTAAATATTATTTCGCTGCTTCACGAGGCCATTACTATGTTAATGGTTATCGTTAATGTTAGATGTTATTTCATTGCTTCACAACATCTAAGAAAAATGTATGTTCGTGGCGATCATTGACAGGTGTATCCAATGGCGCAGAATTGCACATGTCTACTTCACCTCCGGCGAAACGTCTAAACCATATTCAAGAAGAAGCATCTACTCTATCTAATCTCCAGGGCCGCACAAGCTTGCCGTTTGGAGGACTTCCACATCCATTTCAACGAGATAAAACATATTGACGGGGCCTGTTCTGATTACTTGATAAGGGTTGGTTTAGAACACTAGGCTTGGTCTCATTTCAAGGGTGCGAGTTACAACGTCATGACAAGAAACTTAGTTGAGTCTCTCAACTCCGTTCTCACCGCTGCTAGGGGATATTCTATAGTGGCACTGATTGAGTTCATGAGAGAGAAGTTAATGGAATGGTTCTCCAGTTGACGGTCGGCTGCAACATCTAATGTTAACATGTTAACTTCTAAAGTAGCAGAAGCGTTGTCTCGTAACTTCACTATATCAACGGGTTATGCTATTAGGCATATTATCCATGTAGAGTACGAGGTTAAAGATGATTGTAGATTATATCATCGGGTTGACTTGGTGCGTAGGAAGTGTTCTTGCAAGGAATTTGATGCATTGGAAATCCTATGTACTCACGCCGTGGCGGCTTCATTAAATCAGACCATAGTGTTGAGGGAATGGTTGCACCAGAGTAAAGAGAAATGTACTGGGGATTGGCTTATTCTGGTAGTATTGGTACTGTTGAATTCACCAAAGTGACTGCAGATGGAGCCGGAGTAAAGCTCCTTCCCCTGATCACACGCCGACCTCCTGGTCGTCCCCGTAAAACTCGCATTCCATCATCTGGAGAGATAAGGGTGTGTAATTTTCATCTACACGTTTCAGATAACTAATTGGTTATCCCTAAAATATTATGTTAACTGTTAACTTCGAAAATACAGAATAAAGGTGTGTTCAAGAGGAGCAGGACTTGTAGCAGGTATGGCGGGAAAGATCACAACCGCGCAACCTGCAAAATCCCATCTAATAACCAATCTATTATGTAGTAGGAGACGCAATGCGGAGAAGGGTTGGCCTTTTGTAGGTCAGATCAGGGGCGACCTAGATTTTGTTGTTTAATATATAAAGAAGTTCCCTTAAGCTGTTGATTTGTTGACAACTATGTAAGTACAACAATGAAACAAAATAAGATTGCTCTCCAGTAATGAAATAGCTCGGGTACAATTAAATAGTTGTGTTAATTGTCAGGTATTCACTAAATTTACAAGAATACATTTGAATATTTAGTTAGATGGTTGTGTTAATCATTACGGTTCGCAGTCCTCGCAAAATAGATAAGTTAGCAGCCACACACAATAATTTCGCCTAATGATTAAGTTTACTGATAACGTGAATGCAACAAATTAAGGTTCAGTCAGTGCTAAGAAGTTACAATAAAGAGAGGACAGTAAAAACAATCAACGAGAGGAGATCTTCTTCGCTGCATCCAGCAAGAATTTGTAAGACTTGATAGCAAGTTGTTTCAAAGCATCAAGGAGAAGCCTAATGGTTAAGGCTTTGCAACCGTCTATTCCAAGCGAGGTGTGGGCATCAATGAGGAGAACAAACATACCCGCCGCATCTGCGGGTGAATGTGTTTGTGGAATACCTTTGCACCTAGATATGAAAAAGGCTTGTAGACGGGATTGCTGGACTCCTCAGTTTTGGGCCTGATGAGGTAAGGAACCATCTCGCAATGGGATTAAGTTTTTTTTCATTAAAATATCGCTCTTGAGTGCCACATTGCAGTCCAAAACACTGATTGAAGCAGCCTTCGTATCAATGCATATAGCAACCCAGTGCTGCTTGTCGATGTTGAAGGGAAAATACATACGCTCTAATATGCAGTCTTTCAGGCCTTTGATGACTTCCTCTTGGAATTTTAGCCTCGTTCTATCTTTCATAGCTGTTTTAACATATCTAGAATTATGTCACTTAACTGTTGCTGGTAGGGATGTATCGTATATGGACACAATCTTCACACTGGGAAGGTGCTCAAATGCCAAGAACCACATAAGGGAATCCATCGGTTGCATTGCAGAGATGGTTTAGAATACTAACAATTTAGTTAACTTAATAATAATACCTTAGGGGACATCTGCTGGGTACAATTTGCTATGTCCAGAAACTCCATCGGCATGGCCACGGACACACCACCAATGCTGACAAGCCAGGAAAAGTAATAATCATAGTTAGTTGTTAACGCTTTGTTTATTCTGTAATAATAATGTTATATGTTAATTACCCAGTTAAACTTACCCCTTCCTAAGTACCGCATGACCCATTTCTTTGAAAGTTTGGTCCAAATTAGGCATGAGTGTGAACCCAATTGCCACTTTTGGGTCGCACATGAAGTCTTGGTAGGCAGAAGAAACCACCCTGACTCATTTGCTTTTACGAGTCTCAGCGTTGTCAGCCATGTTGAGGTCAGATGGAAGTACATATTCAATCG